>NW_024121166.1:10199767-10409324 GCF_016745375.1 Pimephales promelas
TTGGGCTTTTGATTTTTGCATTACACTTCAGACCAGGCACCGTAGCTGATGTGGGAGACACATTTTACACTGACATGAAGGATAAATCACTGAATTGTGAGGCGTCAGGACTCACCTTCGGGGCTCTCATCTCTGCAGGCAGAGAGAGGTAGTATGCGGTGAATCTGTGGTCCAGGAAAGGCACTCTCAGCTCCAGTCTAGTGGAAAAGGTTTGACGTCACAAACAGTGGAAATCACCAAGTTACTGTGAAGGGGAGAGAAGGAAGGGGTATTTGGTCTCACCCGTGTGCAGCTGTGGTTCTGTCCGCTCTCAGCACATCAAACAGATAAAGCTCTTTCAGCAGACGAACACTTTCCTCAGCGCCCGCTTCAGGGGACGGCGCCTATTCACAATCAGGACACAAATTCAGCTGAATCAAGTCTGAAGATACAGCTAACAATGCATGACAAGACAGTGAAATCCCTCTTAAAATGTCGGAATGTCATTGAATTTCATTATAAAACACAAATGTTGCTACACCTTTTTTTGAAGAACCAGTTTTATAAGAATTTTTAAGTGTAGCTTTTTATATACTTTTGGAGTTGACAGTAAATGTAAACTGAGCATATAATGACATCATGTACCTTATGAAAGTAGATGTATCCTTGTGTCAGCTCATCCGAACCTTCACCGGAGAAAATCACAACGCTGTCTGTCTTCTCACGAATGTACTTTGATATCAGGAACATTCCTGCGTAGAAGAGAGAGATATAAATCTTTGTCTGAAAAGCACTCTTGCCACCTAGTGGCTATAAGCTGAATATACCTGGCTATAACCAGCATCACCCATCGACCCGAATCATGCATTTTAGTTTGAATTATTTGCCCCTTAAATGTACCTTTTAATATTGCAACAGCTGATCGATTACGAAAAGATCTTGTTTATCTTTGTAAAAAGATTTTACATTTAGATGTCTGATTTTTAAACAAAAAAGAACAATGTGAAGGAACAAACTTTTATCCTCAGCTTCTCAAAACTACCTCCACCATCTTACACGCCCCTCGTCTCTACTCCTGTACTCACCAACAGAGGCACGCACAGTGGTGATGTCAAAACTCTCCAAGTGAAAGATGACTTCGTCCACCGCGCGGATCCCCTCCTCAGGCGTGAAGTTCACCTCATGGTGTTCGCTGCCGATGTAGGCTGCCACCTGCCACACAACACCAGTTAAAACCAGCGTGATCTACTAAATACTCAAAACCACATATGGCATTTGATTCAACTGGTTTTTAAACTGGAAGAACAAAACGATCAAAAAAATTACGATCTTTTTCCCTCTATAATAAAAATGAAATCATTGACTTGCAACCAGTTCATATCCGATACTGGAAGCATCTAAAAAATGTGTTTTAGGCTTTAATGGCCCTTTAAACCATTGAGCTTTTATTTTTGTGGTTTTACTTTTAAGTTTTTTTACATTTACTTTTTGAAGTTTCTATGACAACATGCTTCATCCAGTGCAAACCACATTTCAGTTTTTTTGGACATATTTCATACTCCAATTCTCCAAACATAAACCTGCACTGTATATGCATGCGCACATTTTGTTGAGTCATCTTCAAATGAAATGTCCAAATAAGCACACTGATCTGATACAAAGATACATCTGATGATGAACAATGGCACAGTGAATTAATACACAAAAAGATAATGACGTTGAAGAATGGACAAAAATTATGCCTTTATTCTTTGTTAAAATGAGGTTCTTTTTTTTACAGAGATTGTAGTGCACATAAATATAATGAATTATACATTTTAAATATTCTTCCTCATTTTTCATTAGACCAATAGCTCTAGAAAGTTATAATGCTGATTTGTTGATAGTTCTAAAACCCTACTTGATTTGTTAATGATAGTTGATAGTAGTCTGATACAATATTTAGTTTGTTATATATTTTAAATGCATGATGCCCCCTACTCTTTTTTTTCAAAGCTCATTAATATTAATTTGTTTGTGTAAGCATCTTGTAGATCTGTGCATTATTGGTTGTTTCCACTCTTTCCCAGAAATTCCACAATCATGACAACACTAGCATCTAATGCTTTTAAAGTCCCAGTAAAGTCCAAATTAAGTACGTGTTCTGAGTTTGTCACACCACAGAAAAATGTGTTATTAGCCACCCAGCCAAATTTGAATGATAAAAAAAAGCCGGCAAGTACATAAAATAAGCTATCAAAATCTTGAAAAAATGAACAGTTATCTCTGTTCTCAAACGCTGGGGGCGTGACCGCTGGCTGCGCTGAAATTCAGGTAGTAGCCTATGCATTTCTGTGTCGAAGGCATAGCTAGCTAGAAAACTGTAGGCTCAGCTGTAGTAACTAATAGTACTGACAGTCACTCGCGATTGAGCAGTGAATGCGAATGTGCTCGGGGAGTGTTATTGTGTGTTAGGGGAGAGATCAGACTCTGTGCGTCATCAAATAGGGGTGTGTCCAGGAGCTCATGGGCTCCAGTGCATCATCGAGCCCTGTTTAATCCGTAAAATTGCAATGGTGAAAAACTGTTCAACGGTCTAACTGCACATTTCAGTACTTCACAGTTCACAGGCTTTGTAATATGTTTTAGCAATACACATGTAACATTTATAATGTGTTTAGAACTTTTTTGTAGAATTGCCTTTACAGGGACTTTAAGTCAACACAAAGTGCATATAAATGCAGTATCCACAGAAAGTGCAACACATGTTCAGGCTTTAGAAGCATAAAGTGCATATGACATGCTGAAAGTAGTCTCACTTACTTTGCGGGCAGCGAGAAGATCTGGGCTGTCGTCTGCACCGATGGCAAATGTCTGAATGGGATACTCCAGCTTTTCTTCTTTGGCCAGTTTCACGAGTGTCGCAGCAACCAGACTGGAATCAAGACCACCTGGAAATGAAAGCATCATGGATAGAGTGAATGTCATAAAAAAGTCAGAGTAACAAAGCACACTTAAAGGGTCATGAAACCCCCCTCTTTCAGCTCAAGTCTAGCTCAAAATCTTTTTGAAAAATGCAACTGAAATGGGCGTGGCTAGCTGTGAGAAGAAGGGAGGGAGTGGGTGTGTATGGCCATCACGTCAATGTCCCATGCATTTCGACTGTCACTAAAAAGCAATGGTAAAACGTGAGGAAATGCTAGATTTTTATATATATCTGGCAAAGTTAAAGTCTTATGAAATACACTGACACTTTATTATTGTCCTTTCAAAAGTAACTGAATGTCTTGCTACATATATTAGCCTACAGTAATCGTAATTCTATTTAAAACATTAATGTAGGCTACATGTATAATTATAATGTCATTATTAAATATATAGTGGTTTATATAGACACTATAAATACATTTCAGAAAAAAAATATTAATTTTCTGCTTAAAAAATCATTCCGTGCATAGTCGACGCGCCCTCTGAACCCCCATAATATGGCTCTGCGGAGGTGGATGACTTCTCATTTTAGACACACACACACAGTCTCACACACCTCTGAAGGGATAAGAAAGTCCTCGGGGTACCGCATCACTCGCAAGACGCAACTTTAGTTGTCAACAAGGCGAAGTCCACCATTCTCCACTTTTCGCAGCTCTCTCGAGAAAATGTTCGCGGCACACAGTAGTTTAAATCACGTTTAGATGTGTCCGTGGTTGATGGCAAACCAACCATCCAGAGCCGGAGTCTAGCCCTGGCAGCATCGCGGGGAACATATTCAACGCACTTGGACTTTGCACCATGATACTTGATCCCATGATTGCCTCTCTCATCTACTACGCGATATCACAGTTTGACTGACATGTCTGTCGTTGGAAAGATCCACGTGGTGTCATGAATAATTAAGAGGCCGTGTCTTCTCATAGGATAAGAAAACTCAGTCTCATTAATAATTATGAGACACCGATGAGTCATCAACGCACTGTGCAGTGCATGGCCACGTCACCCGCTCCGATGAAGATTTTAAACGCGGAAGACGAAAAAAGCGGAAAAAAACTCAAATTTAACCCTTTTAACCTTATTATTAAATCTAACAGATGCCAACATTGTCTTCAATGGTGTTCAACACACATACCTCTGTTATAATCGCAGAAAATTTGGTTTGGGGTTTCATGACCCTTTAAAGCAAATAACACAAAGAGCAGCACAGGCACCTGAGAGGAGGCAGCCGATTCTTCTGTGAGCCATCAAGCGTTTCTTTACAGCATTTTCAAACAGGATCCTAATGTTGCTCTTGACCGTCTCCAATTCAAAGCCTGATGACAAGGGAGAAAAAATATTTCGTTTTAGTTTTCGTTGATTGTATGCAGACGTAGAGTACTCCATGAAAGTTTGTGAACCTTTTCGAATTTCCTATATTTTTGAATAAATATGATCCAAAACATTAGATATTCATACGAATAGCCATCATGGATAGAAAAATGAATTCTGAATTATACTAGCAAATAGTCCATGAACTGAATCTCCAGAGAAAGTGGGTCACGAAGCATGACAACGACCCCAAACACACAAGACCCCCAAACACACAACGACCCCAAACACACAAACAATGACAACGACCCCAAACACACAACTTTAACACCAAATAATGGTTAAAGAACAAAGTTAATGTTGTGGAATGGCTGAGTAAAAGTACAGACCATAATCAAATTGAAATGTAGAAGGACTTGAAGCAAGAAGTTCAGATAAATATGCAAGACTGATCAACAGGAGATGTTGAGTTGCCATTATTGCACAGGAGTCAGTATTTTACCGAGTATATATTTTTGTCTCATTTGTTTGATTGTGTCCTCTTTTGACTCATTGGTATGAGTATGGAATTTTGGTATGATTTTGGATGAACTTTTGGCAATGGAAAAGGAAATAATTGTACACCATACTGTAATACCGTCTACTTTTAGGACTTTTGTGAACATCTGATGTTGTTTTGGGTCATATTAATGCTTAAATATAGAACATTCTAAAAGATTCATAAACTTTCAAGCAGCACTGTATACTACAATGATTGGAAAGTTCCAGAAATGTTTTTCCTTTCATGTTTCATAGACATTTAAATGCAAAGAAAAACAAGGTGACAACACTGTTGTATGTGCCTACCTTGAAACACAGAGAATGTAAAAGTAGTAGTCCAGATTGCTTGTACATTTACATCACTGTATGACATCTACCTGTGGCAAGACCCTGAAGGTCTTTATATGAGGCGTGTTTAGGTTCTTCTGTGCAGCAGTGGAAGCGATCCATCCTAACAGACTTCACTTTTCCAGTGGGCTTCAAGTCAAACATCTCAAAGTGTCCTGGGGGGAAGGGGGTGATCTCTGCAGGGGTGGACATGGAGTGCTTGATCTCTGTCAAACCTGTTACGAATAAATCACAGTAAAAATGTGATTCGTGTTCAATTCATTCTGCAATAAATGTGAGCTCAAAGTAGTTCAGCTGCAGGAGATTTGAACGAAACTAAATGAGTTTTTTTTTTTTTTGGTAGGGCTGCCCAATTTGGCCCAAAATTGTTAGATTTTATATCAGTATTCCTAAGATTAATGAAATAAAAATATTACAAAAGTAATATTGTAAAATAAAAGAAAACAATTTCATTTGTTTAGTACGTCTGTGAAATTACAATTCCAATATTTATGGCTGCATTAATTTCTTTATTTTCATACTTTAAACCATTACACATTTATTTTGGTAGAAAATGGCAGGGAGACAAACCCTTAACTGTCACCCCCCTTTGAGAATAGACATGAAAATGCACTGTCCAAACTTAAACTGTTATAATTCAAGAATGCTTTGGAATATAGTTCTTGTTTTAAAACAAAGTATGAAAAAGTTATGGAACCTTAAATTTACTGTAAATCAAGAATGTACTGTACTAAACATTTTATATAAAATATAAATTAACTAAAATTACTTTCAATTTGGAACACAACTTGGTTAGACATGGCTTTGATTAATGAGAAATCTCATAGGAACTTTAATTTGCAATTAGGCGATGTACCAAAAATAGCCAATGGGTGTTGAATAGTTTTTTTCATGACAGTGTTCTGCTGTTAAAAAAAAAATTCTGTTCAAATTTCACTACTATCACAAAACAGTAGCCAGATATGGAACCTTGATGCCTTTTTAAAGATAGTGAATTGAGAAAGTATTCAGACGCCAGATTATGAATTGCAGGCATGTAAAAGAACAGTGCCGTGCTTGACTCTGAATCACACTTATCTGTATCGGGATTAGGGGTGGGAATCTCTAGTCTAGGCACCTCACGATTCAGAAGGCTGCAATGGGATGCTAAAACGATTATTGATGCATCTTTTTTGTTTGCGACAGCTTGGTAAGCAAAGTATTTATTATGACCCATAAAGAATTTACTTCCAAAATATTCTATTAATAAAACAAATGGAAGTGATTAGGCAAGTCAACTGTAAGGTTACATTTGAACCAAAGGAAATGTGTGCCTGTACTAGCAGCATAGCTACTTTTAGTCAATGAATACAAACTTCAGCATATTCTGAATCTCTATCATAAAATAATAGACTTAGAATTAAAGAATGTGCAATGAGCAATAGAATCCTTCAGACAAAAAAAAAAAAAATAAACATCTTGCTGTAACAAAATCACAAACAGCTTACATACAGAAATACAGAATTATGTACTTGCACATATTCTGAATAATTTGTAACAAAGCAGCTCTTATCCACAAATAAATAAGACTAATAATAAATAAGTCTAAGAATTATGACTTGAAATTGTTGATGTATACCCCAATCAAAAACAGCTTATACTAAAAAAAAAAAAAAATTAAGTAAATTAACATCTGCAGAGCAGTCAAAAAGTAACTTTTTGTGACTGGCATTGAACTGATGCACACTGCAAACCTACGTAGAACAGATCTGTTTACAGCATATTGATATGAAAACAAAACAATACAGAAAGCAGCTATCATATAAAAATAGAAAAAAGGCGACAATGAAATTATGCATATTTTCCATAAGTTAGCTTTTAAAGAAGTCTCTGTTATGCGCACGCCACTTCCTGCACTTCAGAGTTACACCTTTTGAGTTCTGTCAATATTACATTATTAGAAAAAAAACTTTTAGAAAATCGATTTTAGATATTTGTGAATTGATTCAGAATCACCCACATCTGCATCGCGATGCATCTAAGAATCGATTCCTCCCCCCATCCCTAATCGGGATTACGTTTTTATTTAATTAATCATGCAGCCCTACCAGGAGTGGATAAATATGACGGTTTTATTCATTATACCTTTGGCCTCAGAGCTGACTGCTAGAAAGCCATCGTCGGTGAGCAGTTTGAACATTGGTCTCACACCGTACGTGTCCCTCCCCAAGAAAACCTTTCTGTTAGCAGTGTCCAACAGGATGAATGCAAACACGCCATCTAGCAGAGCTGCCATCTTCTCGATTCCAAAGCGATCGTACAGGTGCAGAAGGATCTCTCCATCCACTTTGGTCTGATATTCAAACTCAAAGTGCTCCTTTAGCTATAAAGGAAAAAGACAGACCATTAGATGTTAAGTAAATTAAACCATCTATGATCATATCAACTACGGTCACATGACTCAATCACACAAAGGCCATGAGGGGTCTTTGTATCATCAATACATCCTGTGAGTTCCATAACTTAAAACATCCTTGTCATCAATAAAAAAAAAAACATTTAAATAATCAGGTTGTAATATACTTCGTTTGAATCCGAGGTGGCATGTGATGTCACGAGGCACAATCATTTTAATATGACTGCCTCTTTACCAAGACAACAACGCCTACTTTTACATCTTCGCATTGTCCTCGCCCACTGGTAAACAGTCAATGAGAAGCGAGTGGACCTCTAGGCTAGTTGTATAGAAGATTGCGATAAGATTGTGATGCCACATAGGCATTGTGCTGTTACTGGCTGTGGAAAAACAATCTTTGCATAAGTTGCTGAAGGGTTAGGGTTAAATGCACCTTGCTTGGTTCTTAAATCACTAATGCAAATTAGTGATAATGCTGAAATGTGTATTTCTCAACTCAAACTAGCCGTAAATGCACAGTGTTTTCAAATTAAAATAATAGTTTTACTGTCTCTCAATAGTACAACATAAATGAAACAATAAATAAGAACATTTGTATGCTCATGGAAAAACAGGGGCACAAATCGGTGTTGCCTACACCATGTTATCCTCTCTTTAATATTCGCACCCTGTTGACTTCAATGGTGCAGGTTCTAAACCTGCTTTTAGCCTCTTAACATCCTTGATTTGTCATTACGAGTGCACAGCCATGTGAATGGTGTTATTAAGAGTGACCACGGTCAATCTGACTGCAGTAGATGTGAAAGATATTAATAAAAATGATGTTAATTCAGCCAGCTCACATACCTGTATTTACTTCTTGTTTTCAGTCGAAGTCCACAGTAGTCGATTGTCGAGTTTGCGCGTGCGATCATTGGTAACTAAGCAACAGTGGAGAGTCAGACTGTCAGCCGATGACGGTGCTGTGTGGTGTTCTGAGAATATCAGCTCAAATGGATAGTTCAACCGAATCAGATGTTGAATACACGGAGGAGGTTTTTGAGTTCATTTTTACCAATGATCCCACCTTGACAATCGACTACTGTGGACCGAAAATCGCTGGTCGCCATGTCTCAGTGTTTTTATGAAGAGGACATAACTGTGCACCTGTCGGACAGCGCCTCAAAAACCGGATTAACCCGGCACTTCGGTACTTCAGAAAAGCTAGTACCGTAACAGTTTCATTTTTTGGGGGAAACCGGACACAAACACAAACATAAAATTATCTCTGTGCTGAAATTATATTTTGTGTGAACAACATTCAGCTACTTACCGTGATATGATTGTAGATTTCACCGTTGTAACACAACCAGAGGTAGGGAAACTTCTTGACACGCAAAGGCTGCATGCCATACAGCTGGTCCACAATCGCAAGGCGGTGAAACCCAAAGCAGCAGTTGGTGAATCCGTTGACATTCTCGAAGCGGAAAGCATCTGGACCACGATGGGCGATCTTCATGGCATTGGTGCACTGAGCCGAGAGGCACTCATCACTACCAAACAAAGCCCATATACCACACATTCTGATGCTGAAAAAAACAATGCATAAAAATGTCATTAGATTTAAAAGGGAGCAAAAGCATTCATGTCCAAATGTTTTAACAGACAGACTGGAATCTGACTTCAAGTGCATGCCAGTTTGAAATTTTTTACAGACTTCAGATGGCGCCAATGCCACATGACTGAGCTGCATGCCATCAAAGCACATGATTACAGTGAGGTAAATAGTATTTGAACACCCTGCTAGTTTGCAAGTTCTCCCACTTAGAAATCATGAAGGGGTCTGAAATTGTCACCATAGGTGCATGTCCACTGTGAGATATACACTCACCGGCCACTTTATTAGGTACCCCATGCTAGTAACGGGTTGGACCCCCTTTTGCCTTCAGAACTGCCTCAATTCTTCGTGGCATAGATTCAACAAGGTGCTGGAAGCATTCCTCAGGGAGTTTGGTCCATATTGACATGATGGCATCACACAGTTGCCGCAGATTTGTCGGCTGCACATCCATGATGCGAATCTCCCGTTCCACCACATCCCAAAGATGCTCTATTGGATTGAGATCTGGTGACTGTGGAGGCCATTTGAGTACAGCGAACTCATTGTCATGTTCAAGAAACCAGTCTGAGATGATTCCAGCTTTATGACATGGCGCATTATCCTGCTGGAAGTAGCCATCAGAAGTTGGGTACATTGTGGTCATAAAGGGATGGACATGGTCAGCAACAATACTCAGGTAGGCTGTGGCGTTGCAACGATGCTCAATTGGTACAAAGGGGCCCAAAGAGTGCCAAGAAAATATTCCCCACACCATGACACCACCACCACCAGCCTGAACCGTTGATACAAGGCAGGATGGATCCATGCTTTCATGTTGTAGACGCCAAATTCTGACCCTACCATCCGAATGTCGCAGCAGAAATCGAGACTCATCAGACCAGGCAACGTTTTTCCAATCTTCTATTGTCCAATTTCCATGAGCTTGTGCAAATTGTAGCCTCAGTTTCCTGTTCTTAGCTGAAAGGAGTGGCACCCGGTGTGGTCTTCTGCTGCTGTAGCCCATCTGCCTCAAAGTTCGACGTACTGTGCGTTCAGAGATGCTCTTCTGCCCACCTTGGTTGTAACGGGTGGTTATTTGAGTCACTGTTGCCCTTCTATCAGCTCGAACCAGTCTGGCCATTCTCCTCTGACCTCTGGCATCAACAAGGCATTTCCGCCCACAGAACTGCCGCTCACTGGATGTTTTTTCTTTTTCGGACCATTCTCTGTAAACCCTAGAGATGGTTGTGCGTGAAAATCCCAGTAGATTAGCAGTTTCTGAAATACTCAGACCAGCCCTTCTAGCACCAACAATCATGCCACGTTCAAAGTCACTCAAATCACCTTTCTTCCCCATACTGATGCTCGGTTTGAACTGCAGGAGATTGTCTTGACCATGTCTACATGCCTAAATGCCTACATTGCCGCCATGTGATTGGCTGCTTAGAAATTAAGTGTTAACGCGCAGTTGGACAGGTGTACCTAATAAAGTGGCCGGTGAGTGTATACACATATATATATATATATATATATATACACTCACCGGCCACTTTATTAGGTACCCCATGCTAGTAACGGGTTGGACCCCCTTTTGCCTTCAGAACTGCCTCAATTCTTCGTGGCATAGATTCAACAAGGTGCTGGAAGCATTCCTCAGGGAGTTTGGTCCATATTGACATGATGGCATCACACAGTTGCCGCAGATTTGTCGGCTGCACATCCATGATGCGAATCTCCCGTTCCACCACATCCCAAAGATGCTCTATTGGATTGAGATCTGGTGACTGTGGAGGCCATTTGAGTACAGCGAACTCATTGTCATGTTCAAGAAACCAGTCTGAGATGATTCCAGCTTTATGACATGGCGCATTATCCTGCTGAAAGTAGCCATCAGAAGTTGGGTACATTGTGGTCATAAAGGGATGGACATGGTCAGCAACAATACTCAGGTAGGCTGTGGAGTTGCAATGATGCTCAATTGGTACCAAGGGGCCCAAAGAGTGCCAAGAAAACATTCCCCACACCATGACACCACCACCACCAGCCTGAACCGTTGATACAAGGCAGGATGGATCCATGCTTTCATGTTGTAGACGCCAAATTCTGACCCTACCATCCGAATGTCGCAGCAGAAATCGAGACTCATCAGACCAGGCAACGTTTTTCCAATCTTCTATTGTCCAATTTCGATGAGCTTGTGCAAATTGTAGCCTCAGTTTCCTGTTCTTAGCTGAAAGGAGTGGCACCCGGTGTGGTCTTCTGCTGCTGTAGCCCATCTGCCTCAACGTTCGACGTACTGTGCGTTCAGAGATGCTCTTCTGCCCACCTTGGTTGTAACGGGTGGTTATTTGAGTCACTGTTGCCCTTCTATCAGCTCGAACCAGTCTGGCCATTCTCCTCTGACCTCTGGCATCAACAAGGCATTTCCGCCCACAGAATTGCCGCTCACTGGATGTTTTTTCTTTTTCGGACCATTCTCTGTAAACCCTAGAGATGGTTGTGCGTGAAAATCCCAGTAGATTAGCAGTTTCTGAAATACTCAGACCAGCCCTTCTGGCACCAACAATCATGCCACGTTCAAAGTCACTCAAATCACCTTTCTTCCCCATACTGATGCTCGGTTTGAACTGCAGGAGATTGTCTTGACCATGTCTACATCCCTAAATGCACTGAGTTGCCGCCATGTGATTGGCTGCTTAGAAATTAAGTGTTAACGAGCAGTTGGACAGGTGTACCTAATAAAGTGGCCGGTGAGTGTATATATACACACACATATATATATATATATATATATACAACCCGAATTCCGGAAAAGTTGGGACATTTTTTAAATTTGAATAAAATTAAAACTATACGACTTTCAAATCACATGAGCAAATATTTTATTCACAATAGAACATAGATAATATAACAAATGTTTAAACGGAGAAATTTTACACTTTAATCCACTAAATGAGCTCATTTCAAATTTGATGCCTGCTACAGGTCTCAAAATAGTTGGGACGGGGGCAACAAATGGTTGAAAAAGCAATAAATTTAGAAAGGATTCAGGTGGGAGAACATCTATAGCAACTAAGTAAGTTAATTGATATCAGGTCTGTAACATGATTAGCTATAAAAGGGATGTCTTAGAGAGGTAGAGTCTCTCAGAAGTAAAGATGGGCAGAGGCTCTCCAATCTGTGAAAGAGTGCGTAAAAAGATTGTGGAACACTTTAAAAACAATGTTCCTCAACGTCAAATTGCAAAGGCTCTGCAAATCTCATCATCTACAGTGCACAACATCATCAAAAGATTCAGAGAAACTGGAGAAATCTCTGTGCGTAAGGGACAAGGGCGAAGACCTTTATTGGATGCCCGTGGTCTTCGGGCCCTCAGACTACACTGCATCACTCATCGGCATGATTGTGTGAATGACATTACTAAATGGGCCCAGGAATACTTTCAGAAACCACTGTCGGTAAACACAATCCGCCGTGCCATCTCCAGATGCCAACTAAAGCTCTATCATGCAAAAAGGAAGCCATATGTGAACATGGTCCAGAAGCGCCGTCGTGTCCTGTGGGCCAAAGCTCATTTAAAATGGACTATTTCAAAGTGGAAAAGTATTCTGTGGTCAGACGAGTCCAAATTTGACATTCTTGTTGGAAATCACGGACGCCGTGTCCTCCGGACAAAAGAAGAGGCAGACCTTCCATCGTGTTATCAGCGTTCAGTTCAAAAGCCAGCATCTCTGATGGTATGGGGGTGCATAAGTGCATACGGTATGGGCAGCTTGCATGTTTTGGAAGGCACTATGAATGCTGAAAGCTATATAAAGGTTTTAGAGCAACATATGCTCCCCTCCAGACAACGTCTATTTCAGGGAAGGCCATGTGTTTTTCAACAGGACAATGCAAAACCACATACTGCAGCTATTACAACAGCATGGCTTCGTCGTAGAAGAGTCCGGGTTCTGAATTGGCCTGCCTGCAGTCCAGATCTTTCACCTATAGAGAATATTTGGCGCATCATTAAACGAAAAATGCGTCAAAGGCGACCACGAACACTTCAGCAGCTGGAAACCTATATAAGGCAAGAATGGGACCAAATTCCAACACCAAAACTCCAGACACTCATAAACTCGATGCCCAGACGTCTTCATACTGTTTTGAAAAGAAGAGGAGATGTTACACCATGGTAAACGTGCCCCCGTCCCAACTATTTTGAGACCTGTAGCAGGCATCAAATTTGAAATGAGCTCATTTAGTGGATAAAAGTGTACAATTTCTCCGTTTAAACATTTGTTATGTTATCTATGTTCTATTGTGAATAAAATATTGGCTCATGTGATTTGAAAGTCGTATAGTTTTCATTTTATTCAAATTTAAAAAACGTCCCAACTTTTCCGGAATTCGGGTTGTATATATATATATATATATACACATATATATATATATATATATATATATATATATATATACACACATATATATATATATATATATATATATATATATATATACACATATATATATATATATATATATATATATATATATAACCACGTTTATATATAAACGAGATCGTGCAGGGATCATGTTTGTGACTGATCTTATTAGAGACACGCTAATATGTCTTAGTCCGACAGCGCAATGCCATAACGCCAGAAATGAAAGTAGCCTAATCACTACATTAAGATATTTGGCAAATGGGAAAATGCAATAAAGCAGCAGTGATTTGGCTCTGTCACAACCTTCTGTAAACAGTGATCACACAAACTTTCAGACCAGGGATGGAAATTAGCACCCGCCACCAGCCAAATGCGGGTGATTTTGTGTTGTGGGGGGAGCTAGTCGCGTGCTAGTCTAAAGAGAGCTAGTCGCGTGAACATCTACCCGAGCGCTATTCCCGGATCTACTATTAGATTAGATTATTGGCCTGAAACGAGACTTCCTTAGATTTCCACGACGCATGCGCGAGAATTGCGATCTCCTTCAACTACTTCAGTTCAGTTCTCGCGCATGCGTTGTGGAAATCTAAGGAAGTCTCGTTTCAGGCCAACAAGGAAGAAAAGGAATAGTCGAATAAAGTCGTTATTGTTGTTTGTTTTTTCGCACAAAAAGTATTCTCGTCGCTTGATAGACTTATAGTTGAGCCACTGTAGTCACATGGAATATTTAAACATTTTCTTCATTGACTTTCTGGGCCGTCAAGAGCCAGTCCCTTAGGAGCCAATGTGGTAGTGAGACAGCTCTCAAATTTAATACAAAATATCTTCATTTGAGTTCCTAAGATGAACGAAGGTCTTACGGGGTTGGTACAGCATGGGGGTGAGTAATTAATGACTTAATTTTCATTTTTGGGTGAACTAACCCTTTAACAGCATGGTAAAAAAAGGATTTAAAATGTATTTAATGTGTGTGTATATGTGTGAGTAAACTTAATATATGTGTGAGTTATACTTAAAATTGCTCTTTTTTTCCCCCTTCTTAGATAACCAACCAATCTCAGTGTTCAAAAGAGTGTGTCATACATAGCAACGGGGTCAGCCCCGCCTACTCACTAAGATGAAAGTTTTTATCTTTTCCTTACTCAAGAGTTGCTCTCAGATCAGTCCGGAATCACTCTTAAGCTAAGACTCCTACGTAAAAGTTTTTAAGCTAAATTAAAGAGTTTTCTGGGAGGATTCTTAGAATCTTTATGAATACGGGCCTTGGGCCCGGTTGCATGCACCTTAAGTGTAATTTTCCCTTAAGGATTTCTTTAAGTGAAACGTCAAAAACACTTAGATTTTCCCTTAAATTCTGTTTTTTTACTTAAGTGATCCCTTAAAAAGCGTTAAGTGTTGCATAAAACCCCTTAACGGTCGTTTCCCCAAGTATAATTTAAGGTTTGGAAATTGTAACCTTAAAGTCCCCGTGAAATCAAAATTGAACCTATTTACTTTGTTAGCGCATATTACTAGTCTTGTGGTGAACAATTAATCCGTGCAAGTAAATATATATTAAAAAAAATGTTTTACCATGGTAATCTTTAATCAAAATCCGAAAAGTTACTTCCGGTCTGGAACGGTTTCTTTTTCTGATGACGTAGGTTTCACAGCTTGGGTGGGGAAACGCTTAACCACTCCCCTCAAACCGTTAGTTTGCTATGAGCGAGAGATGGAGAGGAGGAGCGCTAGAGTAAAACCCTGCCCTCTGTTCAATATTCCGTTTCACTTGGAAATACGTCACAGCACTGGAGAAAAATCGTTTGCAACTTCCGGTTCACGGGGACTTAGAGTAACACTGACAAAAATAAAGACGAAATGGCTGAATGTATGGAACCAGCTGAAGATCATTATGTGCCAAGAATAATTTTTAGGGATAGGGAGAACCCTTTAGACCCTTTTTGTGTTGGCGAATGCACTCATTTTTTTTAAATCAAAATAAAATAAAAGAGTCCGAATGTTTGTAATTGTATAACGCAACAAGGAATTGTATTACATCTGATCGTCAAACCAACGTATCAGCAACAGCCACCAACAGCATCGGCAATAGCCTGAATTGACAACAACGCGACCAGTGATCTCTCTAATACTCTTCTATAAACATATAGTGGCTATTAACATTTTAATTAAATTAGTGTTATAGGATATTTACCATTAACATATATGTGCCAAATGTCGCGCTCTCTTCTTCCGTTTAGTTTTTCCACTCAACTCACTGACGACGATGCACAAGCCACTGAAGGTAAAGGGGAAAACATGACATGGATTTCAGAAGAAATAGGTTTTGTTAATGTGTAAGCTTAAGGCAAGTCGAATGGATGTGGGAAATGGACCGGCCGGGATTTTATATTTTCGGACCTGGAAAGACAGACGTAAAGTTATTTGCAATCACATAACGTTAGATATTGCCCGCACAATCATACAGTATGATCAGATATTGGATACGTGCATCAGATATTGGATATGATCCACCCAAAGAATTACAGGTATGTTTCAGACAAAAGTTAAAGTGGGAGATGTTTTCCACGTGCAAAAATCGCCTGTCAGCAGAGGGGTTCACCGGGTTGCGGGGGCTCTTTCCCGTCATTTAAAAGACTCAATCCCGTAGTTTGCTTTTTCAAAATTGTTTTTATTTTACCATATTAGTCAAGAAGAAAACATTTATTATCCTCTGTCCAATTAGGCTTTCTTTTTTGTTTTCTTCATCCATTCCGATATCCTAGCCTACTTTATTTGATGAAACTGCCAGTGTTAGTGTTTTGCGCATCTATGGCAACAACAGACTTTTATAACGCGAATCCAGGATCGCTGTCGTGAAACACTTAATTTTTTCCCTTACCTAAGAGAACCGTTTAAGAGATTATATGCAACACCCTTAAATTATTCTCTTAGGTATGGGGAAATCGCCCCTTAAGTAACATTCTTAAGGGAAAAACTTAAGGTGTTTTATGCAACCGGGCACTGACCCTCAAAGACCTGTTAGTCTGCCTTTAAAATGTCCACCTCCACCCAATTTATTACTCTAAAATAGATGCACATGTTTGAGGTTGTTAGCTGCATAAAGACACCTGTCCACCCCATACAATCAGCAAGATGAATAGTTCTTATTGTAAATGAGTAGTTGAAAAAGTCGTTATTTTTGCGCACAAAAAGTGTTCTCGTCGCTTGATAAACTTTGAACTTGATTGACTACCATAGTATGTATTTTTTTTCCTACAATGGTAGTCAATGGGGAATGAGATCTGTTTGATTAAAACATTCTTCCAAATATCTTCCTTTGTGTTCAGCAGAACAAATAAACACAGAGAGGTTTGGAACAACATGAGGGTGAGTAAATGATGATAGAATTTTCATTTTTGGGTGAACGAACCCTTTAAGTGAGCACCACTTGTTCATGATTGACAGTGCAGTACCTGGAGATCTGGAGAAGTCTATCATTTTGCAAATATTATAAAAGCACAGAGCACACTGACAATTAATTAAAATCTGTGTCATGTGCTTGACATTTGGCAACAAGGACGTACAGGAGACATGAGCACATTTTAGGTCACATGCCATCACATGCCTCTGCAAACTCATTTTTGACTCAGAAATTAAATTAAAGAATAAATCTGTAAAATCTGTGTGTTATTATGCTTACATGACTTCTTTTAGGGGATTTTGCCATAGCTGCACTATTGTTGATGACTGGCAGTGGCAGCCGGCAGTATAATAGGCTTTTGAGAGTCAGGCATTTTGGTACATTATTCTATGCCAGTTCGGAACGTGTGATGCCTATTGGCCTCACTACACTGACAAACAGGGATGCTTCAAAAACGATGACTAAACAGGTCAAGATCAATTTGCGTGTGAAAAAGAGTAGGCCACTGATTAAAAAAAAAAAAAAAAAAGTAATAATAAAATAAAAAAACACAGACTTGTTGGTTTGCAATTGTGCCACAATCATCGTTTTGGACTTCCAAGACAGAAAAATAAAGATTGTCTTAATGTTTTTTGAAACACAAAAAACAGGGAATACAGATGTTATTTAGCTTGTAGCCAATAATGGTGTGGCTGAATGCCATACACTGTCCCTGTTAAATAAAAAACAAAGACATGGTTTCAATATTTTCCAGCCAGCAGTTACATCTGAACTTCAAGTTTTTGACATTTTCACATGCGAGTTCCAAATGAAATATGGTAGCACAAGATGAAATAGAATGTTAATAACGCTTTTTAAAAAAACCTTTATATAACTTTTTAGAGAGTGAAAATGCATTTTAAATGTGTAAGAAGTTTCAGACAATTAGCAAAAAAATGTGGATGCACATGCGTATAAAGTTAACGTTAAACAGAAGTTGCGATAAAACGTAATAAAATGAAATATAACAAATAAAATGGGCTAGCAAAATTCAGAAAAAGTATGTCTTTGTTATGTAGTGCGTTTCAGATGTGTTAATGCTCTGCAGCAACGGTCTGCATGCCTCGAGTTCACTCATAGATGTTGCATTTAGCATTCATTAACCATTCAGGAACCATTTTAGAGCATATTGAATTAAACTAAATTCAATTCTAAAATGAGTTAGCCTACTTGTGATTGCTTGTACTAGGCTACTGCTATTCTTATTCTGAACAAGTTCAATTTAAAACATGTTTAACATAAATGAACTATTTATTTAATAGAGCTAGACTACAAAGCAGCACTCTATTAAATATAGCCTAATCATATTACACAGGTTTTGCTACTGTTGGGAACATACAAAAATCTAGCCAGGCAAAACACTTGACAGCCCGGATAAATACAGTAAGGACTAAGGAGCAGCAAATGCTGCATGTCAAACACACACTTTAACCAGTAGGTGGCAGCAGAGGGGCCTTTATTCGACCATTTCCACTTTCTAAATAGGCTTTAAGTAGAAAATGACTGACCCATGGAATAATTTGGATTGAATTCACTCTTTTATATATATGTCTATATATATATATATATATATATATATATATATATATATATATACACGTCTGAAAGGCCTTCTCAATATAAGTGCTTCAACATCTACGATGTCATCCAAAAATGGGCATGCCATTGTAAAGGACGAAACGTGTTTAGAGCTAAGCCTACTTATTGCCTGACTTGATTGACAAAACTTTTGCTTCTTTATCAGCCATTTTCTGTTTGTGAAACAGCCCTCTGCACTCAAAACAGTTGTGTAAACTTTACCTGGAGCTATAAGTAAGACACTGCTTTGGTTATAGCCTGAAATTTATATTAACTCTTATTCCTCAAATCTAATGGGAATATTGCTCCATGATCAAAAAGTTGATTCTGGGGCATTTTAACGTTACTTGATGAAATCTTGTTCACTCATTCTCCACACACGTTAAAATAACACAAAGCGAGCGTACTACATTACTACTTCTGATCCTCCCTGATCGGTTAACGTTAACTGTAAACATTTAGACACTCATTTGAAATGTAATGTGTGAATTGCCTTTTGAAATAGTAGTACTTTGAAGTTAAGTTGTGCACATGTAACTTTATATAGTTCACAACAACATATATCAGTCAGTTTCCTGTATATAAAACAGTTTAAAACAATTAATTCTTCAGTAGGTCAAATATCATTACTTTGTCCATCTGATCAAACTATGTGTATTAGCCTAATATTTTCAAAAACAAATCTTTGGCTGAGTGAAGAGTGAATCCCAACTGAACATCTGGATGTTTTAATCCTTATAGTGCAGATAACTCCACTGTCTATAACGTTTATTTAAATAAACAAATACATAAAAATTAGTTAAAGTCTAGACGGTTATCAATGTGTTTGTTTCCAACGTCGTTTTACGTTATTTCGCCATTTATCCTTCTCCCCCAACTGTGGACGCACCAGGAACAACAGGGGCTTAAAACTGTCAGGGGCGTAAAACTGCCGGTGGTCTGTCGATTTGTCCTACCTTGTCAGATTTTCCTACCGTAGCGCAAAATTATAGCCATATCTATCGGTTCATCCTACCTCGTCTGTTGATTCTGGGGCATTTTAACGTTACTTGATGAAATCTTGTTCACTCATTCTCCACACACGTTAAAATAACACAAAGCGAGCGTACTACATTACTACTTCTGATCCTCCCTGATCGGTTAACGTTAACTGTAAACATTTAGACACTCATTTGAAATGTAATGTGTGAATTGCCTTTTGAAATAGTAGTACTTTGAAGTTAAGTTGTGTCATATTGAACAGGTGATTTTTGTTGAATGAACAAATGATCTAAGTTTTATGTATATTGTATCCAAGCAAGAAAAGAAAAGGGTTAGAGTTTTTAAAATGTGCATTTTGATCATTGGTTGTGAGTTTTGTGTCTAGAGTTTTGAAAAATGACGTCAAGGTTTTGAAAATAGTAACAAAGAGATTGTAAAAAACTGTAATAAAGTCTCTATTATTTCGAGAGACAATAAAAGTTGGCTACTTAATGGTCAGGTTGATGTTCTGTCTGGCTCAAACTTAGCAAACTTAACCACATATAGGTTTAAAAGCTGTCCTAGTCTTCTCTTTACCTGCTCTGTCTCACTCACTTTTAAAATTCATTTAATTTGTATTTTTATCTTGTCTGTCTTTACCATGCGTAACATGGCATCTACTGGTAAGACTCAGTTTACTCCTTGCATTTAAACATAGCCTACTCCATGTGGATTCTGGAGCAACATTACAGTGGATATTGGAAATGTGTTAATTACAGTTTATGATGTGTACACAAACACATTTATAATAGGCATGTATGTATGTATGTATTTGAATGAAAATCTCTCTAAGTAAAGATTCAAACTGCACACTCACTCTAATATTTTGTCTTATAAGTATACAAACATAATGCATTATAAAGCCCACATTAAAAACTTTGGTACCATATGGTTTAAATGTAGTACATTTTGGTTTAAGTTGTTTTTTTTAAATAAATGAGACGATCTAATTTTCTAATGTATATCATACAGTTTTCTTAAAATAGCTTACTGATATGGACTAAAATGTATGTGCACTTAATGTGTTTTATCATACTGTCTTTAGTTCTTTTTAACTTGTATCTCATTAAGGTGTGTGTCTGCTTTAGCTACTTTATAAAAGTTTAGAGACAGAGATTTTAATTTTCTTAACACCAATCTTTTGAACCCCCCAAAAAAAGTTCGACCATGACATTGTGCCATTATTTTATAACCATTGTTTCTAACACTATTCAACTTTAGCTTCTTTTGTAAATAAATAACCTTTTTTGTGAACAAAAATATTGTCTCTTTCTTTTAAATGGCCCTTGGAATTTTAGAAAAGGGTTAAATTGTGTTTGTCTTTATTAAATGTTATGTAGGACACTGTTCTAGCTGTATGATGACCAATTGTAAATATTTCAGCAGATATTTCATTAAGGAAACATATGATTAAGTACTGCATATCTCAAGGCTAAATATGGTACATAAATGTAACTTTATATAGTTCACAACAACATATATCAGTCAGTTTCCTGTATATAAAACAGTTTAAAACAATTAATTCTTCAGTAGGTCAAATATCATTACTTTGTCCATCTGATCAAACTATGTGTATTAGCCTAATATTTTCAAAAACAAATCTTTGGCTGAGTGAAGAGTGAATCCCAACTGAACATCTGGATGTTTTAATCCTTATAGTGCAGATAACTCCACTGTCTATAACGTTTATTTAAATAAACAAATACATAAAAATTAGTTAAAGTCTAGACGGTTATCAATGTGTTTGTTTCCAACGTCGTTTTACGTTATTTCGCCATTTATCCTTCTCCCCCAACTGTGGACGCACCAGGAACAACAGGGGCTTAAAACTGTCAGGGGCGTAAAACTGCCGGTGGTCTGTCGATTTGTCCTACCTTGTCAGATATTCCTACCGTAGCGCAAAATTATAGCCATATCTATCGGTTCATCCTACCTCGTCGTAAAATCCTACTGAGCGTTTCTGTAGTAAATAAACGAGTAGTATGATTTTACAGTGCAAAATGCCTCATCAGATTGTCCTACCAGTATGAAATAAACGAGTAGAATGATTTTACGTTAATGTTTTTGTGAAAAAAATGCTAATATGAATTTGCTTTGTATGAATGTGAGAGTAAACAGTTCTCATTACTGCTATATAGCTTTGTATAGTAATAATTGACAAAAATAGTGAAAAACTTACCTCAGATGAATAAGATCTCGCGCAAGTAGTAAAATATTATGGGCGTGTTGTTCAGCGTGACAAAAAATGACGTATTATTGATGTGCGCATGCGCAGTAAGCCTTGGTAGGACAATCTGACGGGTAGGATGGAATGTCAGAACAGGGGCTAACGTTTTTTATTCAAGATTATGAGTGTACACGAATTTATAATAAAAATAGTGAATTGCCCGGATGAATTATTTATAATAAATACTACAGTATCCCATAATAAAAATAAGAATTTCATAGTGATTGTAATATTGTAATTTAAAACATGTCCACGTGGTTGGATTGAACAACAAAAGTGTGTAACGTTAGTCGTGTAACCTAGACCAGCATAATATTCTCATTAGAAGAAACCTTACTCAACAGTGTGACAGATCTAAGGTTAATTTATTTTTAAAATGTTCGTTTATCGCATATAATCTACATCGGTTAAATGTAACTTACTCGACAGGAAAGATAACAAACTGCTGTGGTTTAACATTTAACGTTACATTTTAAAAACCTATATAACGTTAGTGAGATAAACCCTTAACAAATAAATCAGATGAGACGTATACTACCTTTAAAAAACGCTTGATTTGGGTGTATCTGGGATGATGTGTGAGAAGCACGGGTTCTTCTTCAATAAGGAGGATCGGATGATGAAACACACGTGCTAAATTTCTGCATGTACAGGTTACTTCCGGATTCTGGACCGGCTGCAGCAGAGAGCCATATATGACTGTCGCTACTCGATCCGTACCGGAAACACGATCTGTACTGCGCATGTGCGAGAACGCGTCTCCTTCCTGTGAGAACTCCCACTCACATTAAACTTCCGGGGGCTCGAGGCCAAGATGGCGCTCTGACTAAACGTGCTTTGAAGAGCTCCGCAAACTCAGACTAATAATTCGATTTGTAGTGCGGTAAGAAAGACTGCCTATTTTTATTTTGGTACACACGATACCTTTTCTACGAAATTAATAATCGAAAATGGGAAAGTCTGAAAAAAGAAAGAACAAGACCGTGAGTCAAGCCAAAGCTAATCCTACTAAAGTTACCTCGGCAGAACAGCAAGTTTCAAACAAACTTTTGAGTGACAATTTGCATGATTACCTCGAGTCGGAAATGGATAGTGCTGATATTATGCCTGCTGAAGTAGTTTTCTCTACTCTCCCCGAAACACCATGCAAGTCTCCTGTCATAAAACAGCGGAAGATTGAGAGCATTGATGCCGCTAATGATGTCCTCTCGCAGCTCAAAGAACTCACAGTGCTAATTAATAATCGTTCTGATGCCCTGGAGCGAATGGTGGCGGAGAATGCACGAGCAATCGCGAGTATGAAAGAGACCGTTAACGAAAACACTAAACAGATAGCCGACGTGAAGACAGCTGTTGAGTTTGTGTGTGCCGAAGTTAATGATGTTAAAAGCCAACTCGGTATAACGGAGACACGGGTGAAGAAGGTTGAGGCGAAATCATCTGAGCATGAACAACGTCTATCTCATCTCGAAGGATACACACGTCGTTGGAATCTGAGAATCTACGGGATCCCTGAAAAGGAGAGGGAGGATGTTCGAGATAGGGTTATCCAGGTCTGTGAGCAGCTTTTACCAGAAGCAAAGGACAAACTTCAATACACCGTTGACACTGTTCACCGACTTGGCCGGAAACAAGGGAGCAACGACAAACCTAGAGGGATCATCTTTCAGTTCACCTCGCGCTTCTACCGTGATGCCATTTGGCGGGCTGCGAAAGACTCTCAATTTCTCAGGAACAACAACTTAAAATTGTCTGAAGATCTGTCCCCGACAGATAGAGAGAAGAGAAACAAACTGTGGCCTCTCGTGGACAAGGCACGGCGGGACAACAAGCGGGCATACTTTGTAGGAGGAAGGGCTTTTGTGGAAGGAACCGAAATTTTTCCACCAACCTGACTGAGTCTTTTGCTACTTTTGATTATTTACTTGCTTACTCTAGTAAATCTGCACCTTTCCGATTCAGGACCAGATGAACCAGAGTATATATCCACGCGAAGCATCTAACGTTGTGCCCTCGAGTCAGGTATTTTGTTCTTTTTAGGGTTTAATCGTTTATAATTTTAACGTTGCACTTTTTTAAAAGTGTCACTGAGTTTAAATTAGTAGCTCATAATTTGCCGAACAAAACGGTACTTTATTGCTATTTGTTTATTTTACACGTTTGTTACGTGTTTATTTTACACGTTTGTTACGGGTTCTTAAACAACATTACTTATGTTTAAAAGTCTATAATCTGAACATTCATTTTGTTTTTTGTACTGCACTACATCAATATTTTGTCTTTAGGCTACTCTAGTTTGCTGTGCTCATTTTATGCACATATTTCTCTAGTCTCAACGAGTTCATTGTATTAGCTTTTATCAAGATAAATCTTTTTTTCTTTCTTTTTTTCTCCTTTTATGGTTCTTTCTATTCACTCACTTAATGTTCGAGGGCTAAGAAACCTTACTAAACGTAAAGCTATATTTTTATATCTTAAACAGTTTAATTCTGATTTCTATTTTTTACAAGAGTGCCACTCAGTCAAAGAAGACTTTAATTTCTGGAGATCACAATGGGGGTTGGACATGTGGATGTCCCATGGAACATCAAGTTCAGCTGGAGTTTGCATCTTACTTCATCGTTTTAAGGGGAAAATTCTGTTTTCTGATTGTGATCCAAATGGTCGGTATATTTGCCTCCTACTTGAAATTTCAAATATGATGTTTATTGTTACCAATCTTTATGGTCCTAATCAGCAAAAAGAAAATGAAGATTTCTTTTATCAAATGGAAGAACGCATACTTTCATTGTTAAATAAATACCCCAACTCCTACTTGCTTTTCGGAGGAGATTTCAATGTGGTTATAGACAATAATATTGACAGATGGCCCCCAAAATCTAATAGTTCTAATTCATATTTAAAAATGTTCATGCAAAGGTTTTCTTTAGTTGATAGCTGGAGGGAAACTCACCCATCTTTAAAGGTATTTACTTGGAATAATAAATCCTTCTCGTCCCAATCTCGCATTGACATATGGCTTGCTCCTAAAGAGCTGCATAATATTTCAACTGATATTATACCTTCACCATTATCGGATCATAAATGTGTTTCTATTCGCATCGCTCTCTCAACTAATGTGAACTCCCATAGGTCTCCCTCATATTGGAAGCTTAATAACTCAATTCTTGCCTATGATGAAGTTAAAAATAAAATTGATGACATTATTACAAATTTTTGGAACAAAGCAAAGGAAGAAAATAATTACTGCAGTAATTGGGAATTAGTTAAATATGAAGTCTGTAAATATTTTCGAAAATTCAGTAGTGATTTGGCTAAAAAGAGGAAGTCTAATGAGAGTAATGTTATTTGTAAAATTGCTAATCTTTTGGCTAAAAATGTGGAAGATATTACTGATCTTGAAAAAGCTGAACTCGCTGAGCAACATCTACAATTAGACAAAATATATAAATACAAAGCTGAAGGAGCTTACATCCGATCACGCAGAAAGTGGCTTGAGGAAGGCGAACAAAGCTCTGCTTATTTTTTCCGTTTAGAAAGACAACAAGCTAAAACAGGTAATTTAGGGAAACTCATGATTGATGGAAAATTAAATGAAGATCAAAAAGTAATTGGACAATTTTGTTCTAAATTTTACACAGACTTGTATACATCTAAATTTTGCCACCGAGATGCAACTGATTTTTTTGACTCTCTTCAGAATGTACAGCAATTGAATATGGTTGATAAAGATTTTTGCGACGCTCCTATTACCATGAATGAGATTGTAGAAGCAATTAAATCATTAAAAAATGGAAAATCTCCTGGCACTGATGGACTCACTTCAGAGTTTTATAAACTTTTTAGTAAAAAAATAGCATCCTTTTTATTAGAGGTTTTTAGAGAAAGCATAGAGAAAAAATGTCTTCCTCCCACCCTATGTCAAGGAATAATCACCCTAATTCCAAAGCCAAATAAAGATCCCCTTTTCATTGATAATTGGCGCCCAATCTCTTTACTAAATAATGATTATAAAATAATAGCTTTAGTTATGGCCAAAAGACTCAAATGTGTCCTAAATTCCATTATTGATGAAACTCAGTCAGGATTTTTACCAAATAGACATATATCAAACAACATACGCTTAATATTAGATCTATTGGACTATTCATATTTGCTCCCAAAAGAAAGTTTTATATTATTTTTAGATTATTATAAAGCATTTGATACATTAGAACATCAGTTTTTGTTTCAAGCTCTAAATAAAATTGGCTTCGGGGACTCCTTCTGTAATATGGTTAAAATGCTGTATGTGAATAGTAGTAGTTCCATTAAGTTGAGTAACGGTACCTCTCCTAGATTTTCCTTAAATCGTGGAGTGAGACAGGGATGTCCAGTATCTCCCTATCTTTTTTTAATTGCAACACAATTTCTTAGTTCGCACATTAAAACAAGCCAGCTAAAAGGCATCAGAATTGGCAATACAGAGATAATTATTAATCAGTTAGCAGATGATACTGCCTTATTCTTGGAGGACTCTCTGCAAATACCAGCAGCCTTACGCACTCTTCATCTCTTTTCTAAAGCCTCGGGCCTACATCTAAATCTTAATAAATGTGAATTACTTCCGATAAAAAACAGTATGTTCTCTTCAATTGATGGTATTGCAGTTAAACACTGTGTTACATATTTAGGTATAAAAATAACCAAAGATAACTCTAGGTGCTCTGCTAATTTAGACCCAATTGTTTCAAAAACAACGAAACGCCTAAACTGCTGGCTGCAGAGAGACCTTTCTTTGAAAGGCAGAGGTTTGCTTGTTAAAGCAGAGGGTCTGTCTCGCCTGACTTATGCCGCTCAGTCACTGTACATTGATAAGCACACCTGTAAAATTATTGATGGAGTTTTAGTTAAATTTTTATGGAAAAACAAATCCCATTATTTAAAAAAATCAGTGATACTTAATTCTCAAAAAAAGGGTGGCCTGAATTTCATTGATTTTAGTTTACTAAATAACACAATTAAAATAAATTGGCTTAATCGATTCCTTAAAAACCCTAACTCTATTTGGAATATTTTCCCTCAGCTTGCCTTCTCGCAACTTGGGGGTGCAAAGTTTGCTTTAATGTGTAATTATGATGTGTATAAACTCCCTGTCAAGCTATCTAACTTTCACCAACAAGTTCTTTTAGCATGGACTCTCATTTACAAACATAATTTTTCTCCTCATCGGTGTTACATATGGAACAATAGGAATATTTTATTTAAGAATAAGTCTTTGTTCTATAATCACTGGTTCTGTAATGGAATATTTCATGTTAGACAACTCTTTAATAATGAAGGTCTGCTTTTTAGGTATGCAGAGTTTCTTTCAGAATATAATATACCTGTAACTCCCAAAGAGTTTGCCACAGTTATGGATGCTATTCCATCTGGGATACTCATGCTTTTCAAAAATAACATTGTCTCTTTGAGTTCATTATCTTTGCCTGAACCTGTCAATACTCCTATTGGTGAGATATGTTTCACTGAAAAAAAAGGAAGAAATTATAAAGTAAGAGTTCTATTCCTTGAGAACACTATTTCTGTCCCTCCTGCAATGTCATATTGGAATGGACTTTTTGATAACTTAAATTGGCAAAAAATATGGTCCATGCAACATAGGTTTCTCCTCACAAATAAAATCAAAGAAATATCCTTTAAATTAACTCATAATATTTACCCAGTTAAAAATTTCCTTAAGAAAAAATTTAGATCTCATTTTGACACAAATTGCTCTTTCTGTCAGAATGACACTGAAACTCTTCTTCACTTATTTTGGTCATGCAATTTTACTCGGCAACTTTGGAAAGATGTTAGTGGTTTTATCTCAAGCAATATCTTGAAGAATTTCTCCATGAATCCCAAAACTGTTATTTTTGGTTTTTTTGAAGCTGATTCAAATGCCTGCTTTATTATAAATCTACTTATTTTCTTGTGTAGATTTTATATTCACAAGTGTAAGTTTTCAAATTGTAAACCAATTTTTCTGGTGTTCTTGCATGAGATAAAACATTACTTCACTACAATTTCTTCCTCTCTTAACCCAAAAGCACTCAAAACATGTAAAATTTGTAAGTCCTACAAACTTTTTACTTTATTAAATGTTTAGATTTATATTCATCTATGTATTGCCCTCTTTTTATTTTATTTTTTATTTTTATTTTATTTTTATTTTTTTCCTGTTTATCGTTGTCTAATTTCTTTTTTGTGCTATTATGTTGTTGATGTTATTGTTATGTTGTTTTACTCTGTAAACTGAATGTTTAAATAAAGCATTAAAAAAAAAAAAAAAAAATTAAAAAAAAAAAAAAAAAAAAAAAAAAAAAAAAAAAAAACATTAAACTTCCGGGTTAAACATTAAACATTCCAAAATATGTACCCCCCCCCCTCCCCCTCCCCCTATAAAATATACAGATGATGGCCTATCATTACGTGTTTTATTTTGTGAATACTGTACATAATGTCTAATAACAGAAGTGAATATGAACACATTTCTTGTTTCCTGACAAAAGTTTACTATAACTTAATGATAGGCCATCATCTGTAGATATTAGGGGGGGATACATATTTTGGCAGGTCGAAAATACGATCTGAAAAAATCTGTATCCCACTATAACTTTTGTCAGGAAACAAGAAATGTGTTCATATTCACTGCTGTTATTAGACATGATGTACAGTATTCACAAAATAAAACACTTAATGACAGGCCATCATCTGTAGATTTTAGGGGGGGAAACATATTTTGGCAGGTCGAAAATACGGACTGAAAAAATCTGTATCCCACTATAACTTTTGTGAGGAAAAAAGAAATGTGTTCATATTCACTTCTGTTATTAGACATGATGTGCAGTATTCACAAAATAAAACACTTAATTATAGGCCATCATCTGTAGATTTTAAGGGGGGGATATTTTGGCAGGTCGAAAATACGGTCTGAAAAAATCTGTATCCCACTATAACTTTTGTCAGGAAAAAAGAAATGTGTTCATATTCACTTCTGTTAGAACAATTTTATATCCACAGGCTGTTTGAACGATATGGTCGTCTTAGTTTTTCAGTAACTTTAGACATTCTCGTGAGAATTTTTCCATTCCGTGCATGAAGCTCGATCGTTTGCCCACAGAAGAATAAAATAATTTGTTTGTGATGGGCCACGTGATATCTGTCTTTGTCAAACCTCGTCGATTAAAAAAAACCAACAACAGTAAAACGATAACTTAAACAATTCACGTGTTATAGTTTAATTCACCTTGGACAAAGCAATGACGCACCTCCTGCTGAATGCGAGCGCGCTCCCGCGACCGGGGATACACTTTCTATCAGGGGTAAGTACCTTGGCACGACACCTGTGTCTCAGCGCTCCGCACCCCGCCTGGATCAGCCTTACCTCGGTTAGTGCTTCTGACGTTTGCCGCTGGCTCTGAAGTCTCGTCTTGTGGTTAAACATGACATATAATTCGTCTTGTGTATATCTAACGGGCGATCTTTGGTCTCATTAATCGTATAATTTTTTCCTTGGCAAATCGTTTTGGCTGACGGCAAAGTGAAGTTTCATAACTTTATATTGTGGCTATTTTAATGTAGCCTGCTGTGTCTCAATCGTTTTTCTTGTCTTGTATAACTCTTCTTATACCTTTTAGGCTACTTATACTGTTATGTCTCTTACTGATCAATAAAACTGAAAAATAGACAGGGTTGTGTCATTCATTTATTTTATACCTACCCTATATTTTATATAGCCTTTTCATTTTATTTGCTGTACTGTTTAATATATTGACTAAACTATTTAATATTACTTCTCAATTTATCATATATTTACTGTTTGCACTGTTCAATATCGTATTACCATAGATAAAAGATCCATCAGTTATCTTTGTTATTATTGCTGAAATCAATCGGGTCACAGAAAATGCTTTTTCCACATCAAGAAAACTATCGCAGCAACGCTCCAAAGCGGCCAATAGTATGTATTTATTATGTCTATGCTTTTGCATTTTGCACTTTCTTTTCTCTTAAGGCAGCGACAACACCGCTGACAGGTAAATCCTAAAGACTCACTGTAAGGTAAATACATGCGTGAGAGTTCAGTCTGCCTTAACATTGGTCCCGCTATGCCACGATGCCATCAAGCGGTGTCTCTGGTAATAATCAGTCCTTCACTGACCAATCAGCGTCCATTAGCAGAATGCTAGCGTGTTATGGGCAACAACAACTCAACCTGTAAGAAATCAAAATGACAGAAGTACTCGTTCATTCAACTTTCGACCTATAACCCATGTTGGACTTGCAAAACCTACATTCAAATCTGAGATTTCTCAATGACAATCGGGTGAAAGAGACACATTTAGCCGTTTAGCCCCATAGACTCCCATTCATTTTGCACTCCGACTATTGCCCCCAGTGGAACTTTGGTGGAACTACAGAACAGGCTTTCCGTAGACTGGCTTTGGCCATACTTCTTCTTCTTCTTCTTCTTCTTTTCTTTTCATGGCCGTTCACTCCTTTGGAGTATTACCGCCACCTACTGTATACCTCACGCACATGATTAATGGATCTGATAAGGAAGGAGGGAAAAAAAAAAAAAAAAAAACATCCCATACCATAGTATCAGAGCACGTGTATCAGCTGACGCTGCGTGTTCAGCTCCTCCAGCTTCTACACTGAGCTCCTCAAACCTCCAGGATGAGCAGAAACTTGTTCTCCTCCTCAGGCTAGATCCTGTGATCTAGTCCTGTAAGCTCTAAAAAAGTTATCACTTCCTTAAACCTTTCTCTATCACTCAAACCCTTTCCCAATAGGTCCATAATGCTCACTGGCCTGTTCTTTATATTTCTAGAGCCCTACGCTGATCTTCATATTTACTAGGCTACACTTAAAAAACACATGTTCTACTGTTTCAAGTATGCCACACTCATCACACATACCATTTCCATGCTTTCCCATTAATGCCCTTCCTTAATCTAGAAATCATGACTTCTTCCTTTCTATGTCTTCCATAGCACAAATATTTTATCCCTACTGATTTTACAATACTATAATTAAATACCACCTACCAGTACCTGTACTGCTACTTTCCCATCTTTGTTGCCATATTCTTATTATTTCTCTATTAATTATTGATCTAACTTCATTTCTTCCTAAAGGTCTCTTAATATCTACCAAGTCTTTCCTTAATGCTTCTTTTGCTAATTTATCCGCTATTTCGTTTCCTACTATCGCAATGTGTGCCGGTACCCAACAAAAGTATACAAGTATCCCCTCTATGTTCAGCCTATATAATAATGTATAAATTTCTACCATCAAGTCTTCTCTGTCTGTTTTTGTTGATAGTATACTTTTAAGTGCTGATGCAGAATCTGAACAAATTACAGTCGCCATCCTATTTGGCTTAGTCTGCTCTAACCACTGCAATCCTACAATTATAGCAGTTAATTCTGATGAATATACAGACATTATGTCACTCAACCTTAAACTTATTTTAGTCTCAAATTTTGGAATATATACTCCTGCTCACTTTTTGTTCTACTGGGTCTTTAGATCCATCTGTATAGATCTGTATACAAGAATAAAAAACTTCTCTCATAAAAGCATTAATTTCATGCCTATTTGTATATCTTCCTTCCGCTTTCTCCCTATCCTCCAGCAATCTCATTTCAACATTAGGCTCAGGTATATTCCACACTGATACCCCTTTTAATGGAATATTGGGACAAATATCTACATTTTCCAGACCACATTCCTCAACCCACTGTTTATACTTCCATCCAAAACTATTCCCATTATTCTTTTTATATTCCCAACAGTCATTTAAAATTGCTTGTGTACAATGGCTCTTACTACAACCCTGCAAGTTAACCCAGTACATCATTGTATCCCTTCTTAAATCTAGTGGCATCTCCCCCATTTCAACCCTGATGGCATCTAGAGGGGTTGATCTTATTGCTCCACAGCAGATCCTAAGTTCCCTATAGCTTGTATGTTGTCCAACTTCTTTAGCTCTGACTTTGATGCACCACCATACACTGCACACCCATAATCTAAACTAGACCGTATCAAGGCTTGATATACATGTAGTAGTGCACTTTTCCTTGCTCCCCACTCATATCTGGCTATAGAAGTCATACAATTTATTAGCAGAGCCATTCATGGCTCTGGGCTGCAGTAACGCGTCTCTGTCGAGTGCAGAATGAATGGGAGTCAATGGTGTTTCACGCGCAGGAATCCACTTTTCTCAGGATGTAATTTTATGTCAAGTAATTTGAAAGTTGCATTCAAAAGGGAGGGCTAAAAAAATATGCTCAGCTGAAAATTGCATTATTAAGTTCACTTATCTGTTCTAAAAATCCGTTCAAAAATGTGATGACGTCACACAATAGCAGAATGCTAGCGTGTTCTGGCCAACAACAGCCTAACCTGTAAGAAATCAAAAGGACATAAGTACTCGTTCATTCGACTTTTGGCCTATAATCTATATTGAACTTGCGGAATCAACAATAAAATCTATTTTGATTTAACGACAAGCAGGTGAAAGAGACACATTTAGCCGTTTAGCCCCTTAGACTCCCATTCATTCTGCTCTCGCCCGCGATCACCTCCAGTGGAATTCTAATGGAACTGCAACCAAGGTGATGCACAACGGGGCTAATAGGAAGTGCCAAGGCTCTCAGTTAGACGGGCTCTGATCTCTTCAATAGGGTGAAGACAGTTAGGGTACTTTTAACCAATGCATTGGGTTACAATAATCCACAGTTGGGAAGTGAGTAGTTCTAGCGTTTCAAACTTTTTTTTTTTTACTTAAAAAAACTATTATTATAGATTTGCTAAATCTTATACGTGCCTTGCTTGATACTTGTTTATTTGCATTGATAAATGTTATTGTCTTTTGCTCATTATGTGAAATTGAGAAAGAAAAAATGCACTCGATGAATAGTCATGACCAAGAGATTGACATGGAAACTTGGTATATTCAACCAATCAGCAGCGATTCCCGTTTTCAGGAGTCACCAAGGCCATGCAATGTAGCATGTGTGTTTCATCAGCCGAGCCTGCCCTTATCACACCTCCCTTAGTATACTGATAAGTGTACATGCGTTTTCATACTGTTTACTTTCACTAAAGACATACCGACTATGTTCATGTTCAGATGTTCTCACAGCGCATTGTTAGAATTCATAAAAATGTTACCGTTAAACTGGTCAGTCGTGTTGTTTTAAACCAGCCATGTGAGGACAGGTTTTACTAGTCAGATGACTTTGTCAAACACACAGGCTGATGCAATTAATTCACTGCAAAGCACATTAATACCACTTATCAATGGCAAAACTGAATGCAGGTTTTACTATTGTTGTGTCTAATGCTACTCAAGCCACTTTTCATGTTATACCACTAAACTGTCAAATTAATAGAAAATAATTGTCAAAGCTCAACTGTATTTTTATAATATTGGAAAATATTTATTCAAACAGAAATGAATGTAATTATATCTAATAATAATAATTGATAGTTCATTACATTTATATAGCGCTTTTCTCGGCACTCAACCACCACCCATGTGCAGCATCCACCTGTCACGATACACACAGGGGATTGACAGCAGATCCAAGTGAAGTATAGATGTTTTAATGGGTAATCCGTAAAGCGTAAATTCAGTCCAGGACTCCAGGCAAAGGTCAAATACCGTGTAAACAATCCAAATACAAAAATAACAAAACACAAGGAACAGACTAGGAAGTGTCAGACATAACAACGACTCCGTAACATATACTGACACAGACAGGGAAAAAAAACACACAGATCTAACAAGACTAACAATGAACAGCTGGGACAATGATTAGAGGAAACAGCTGAGTGCAATGATCAGTAAGTGACAGAACAGGATGATGGGAAATGCAGTTTCAGATAGTGAATGACACAGTGGGGAAGGAGGACATCTAGTGGACAAACAAGGGAACACAACCAGACACTGTGACATAACCCCCCCCCCCCCCCCCCCCCACGGAGTGGCTACCAGACACTCCACGACAACAACTACAACACAATCACAAGAGTTCAGGGCGATGAAGACCCCATCGGGTGGCCAGGGCGATGAAGACCCCTCGGGTGGCCAGGGCGGTGAGAACCCTTCGGGTGGCCAGGGCGGTGAAGACCCCTCAGGTGGCCAGGGCGATGAAGACCTCTCGGGTGGCCAGGGCGGTGAAAACCCTTCGGGTGGCCAGGGCGGTGAAGACCCCTCAGGTGGCCAGGGCGATGAAGACCTCTCGGGTGGCCAGGGCGGTGAAAACCCTTCGGGTGGCCAGGGCGGTGAAGACCCTTCGGGTGGCCAGGGCAGTGAAGACCCCTTGGGTGGCCAGGGCGGTGAAAACCCTTCGGGTGGCCAGGGCGGTGAAGACCCTTCGGGTGGCCAGGGCAGTGAAGACCCCTTGGGTGGCCAGGGCGGTGAAGACCCCTTGGGTGGCCAGGGCGGTGAAGACCCCTTGGGTGGCCAGGGGGGTGGAGACCCTTTGGGTGGCCAGGGGGGTGGAAAACCTTTGGGTGGCCAGGGGGGTGGAAAACCTTTGGGTGGCCAGGGCGGTGAAGACCCCTTGGGTGGCCAGGGGGGTGGAGACCCTTTGGGTGGCCAGGGGGGTGGAAAACCTTTGGGTGGCCAGGGGGGTGAAGACCCCTTTGGGTGGCCAGGGCGGTGAAGACCCCTTGGGTGGCCAGGGGGGTGGAGACCCTTTGGGTGGCCAGGGCGGTGAAGACCCTTCGGGTGGCCAGGGAGGTGAAGACCCTTCGGGTGGCCAGGGAGGTGAAGACCCCTCGGGTGGCCAGGGGGATGAAGACCCCTCGGGTGGCCAGGGCGGTGCAGACCCCTCGGGCGGCCAGGGCGGTGAAGCCCTCTGAGGACCAGACACCAGCTCGAGAACAGACACCGGCTTCGGGAACAGACATCTGCTCAGGAACAGACACCGGCTCAGGAACAGACACCGGCTCAGGAACAGACACTAGAACAGAAACGGTCACAAGGACAGACACAAACACTGGGTCCGGAACCGACATGAGCTCCAGCTCTGGAACAGGCACTGGCTCAGGAACAGGCACTGGTTTTGCCTCCGGCTCAAGAACCGGCACTGGCTCTGCTCTGCTTCCGTTATGTTTGACATTTGAAAGAGTTTTGATCGTTACTGTGTGAAGAGAGGGCATACAGTAATGTTGTGAATAGCTGCATGTATTCATATTCGGAAACATGTTAAGTTTGATGTGCAGAAGCTTTGTTATAATGCTAGTGCAGTAACAAGTTTGGTTATGTGCTGCACAAACATAAATATAGCAGGCTAACCTGTTCTCAGTCTGCCTATTTTTTTATTTCCTCTTTCTTCTTTCACTTTTTTTCTCGTAGCCTTGGCATTTATGCTGTGTTTCCTATTTATATTGTTTGTATTTTTGATTCGTGTAACGTAACCTATAAAATAAAATAGTAATAATAATAATTTCCAAATTTTTTTGCCAAAAAAATAAATAAAAAATAGATTATTTTGCCCGGTCAGCATGACCTTCGGAGAATGACATTTGGAGGAAGTCGGAGAACATTCTAGTGTCATGAAAAATCCAGTTAGCCTAATTATAATGCTAAGCACATAGCCTGTGTAAAATATGAATGGCTCACTATATAAAAATAAAGTAGAGTAGTAGAGAGTAGAATAAAAGAAATTTGAGCCAATGGGGTCCTACAGACAACTGTTCAAGGGGGGTGGGGGGTGTTGTCACCACACCGACATGCATCTCGTAATGATCACTGGTGTTTGCGAATATTTTTATATCCTCAAAACAACAACAACAACCGCAACAAAATCAAAATAAAAAAATCGCAAGTAAATGCAGCATGGAAACAAAACTATGCTAAACATCGACCAACCAGCAGCCTATGGTTCTTGGCCGCACCTACTGTCTGAGGTCAAATGTAAGTAAGGCAATGCTGAAATACAGCAGCAGGTGTGTATTTCATCAGCCGGGCTTCACTGACGAAGAACAGGTTCTTCTCAGACTCTCAACTCTTCCGAGATACACCAAATCAAACATATTTTACAGGTAATCATTACACGTTGTATTGATTTATTAAGAATTGATTACACAATCAATCTGCTAGAAATGTGATTATAATAGCATATGTTGGCATTCTTCAGCTAAGTAACATGTTGTAATGTTAAACCACAACCTTTCCTGGTTCAGTAGGCAAAAAAATCAGTAGGCATATTGCGAGATTGTATCACGCAATTCCGACTTCCTTTAGTTTCACCATACTTTTTAAAAACAAGATTCAAACGAGATTAGAAAATAATTATTTTCTCTCATTCACTTGCATTGACGATTTTTCAACCTAGAGGTCCAGCGGGGATAGCTGAAGGGGCGGGACTTACGAGCTCTATATCAGTGCACATACACTGAAAAGTCATGGCATCTTTGCACATTTAACCAACTGCTGCATAGGCTACTAGTGAGATGATTATGTTGAGTGTACACTACAAACTGTTTTACTGTTTGTATACAGTGTTGGTATAAAGTTCAATCAGAGGACCGGTTTTACTAGCAGTTGGTATATTCTCATGCTTTGTTGGGAACCTTGGGGATATTCCTATAACTCAGATACAAGGAATATAATTTTAATAACTAATCATGAAACATGATCGGGGAATCACTAACAAATTATAAAATTACCCGTAAAGGGAAAAGTTACCAACGGCCTGTTTGGACAGCCGAACACAACAAATTATGATCAGTTCTCCATCCAGGTCGGCGAAAATAGATTTGTACTATCAATAATCAATCATAAAAATTATAATTAAATGTTAATATGTCAATTGTCTAAAATAGATCGACTAATATCTTTAAAGGGACTAATTTAAAATCGAATCATTCGATCTTCATCAACCTCCTCAAATTATAATCTTTTATAGATTTTCAAGAGAAGCCATTCCTTTGGCCTCGAGGATTAACTTCCATGATCTATAACAATACCTTTTTAAGGATCAATACATTTGTAAAGCAAGTAGCTTTGATCGCAACTTTAAAGGGACTTGTATACAAGACTGTCATTCACATGAATTAAGGTATTTAATAATATGAAGACTACAGAGATCAGAGTTTGTCAAAATTCACCTGTACAGTTAAACCTTTGAGAGACTACATGGAAAAACACAATCTTAATGCTCTGTGTAGGCACTTTTGTTTATGTATTCAACAGTTTTGAATTCTTGTGTTAAAATGTTAGGATAGAATTACTAATTTGACTTGAGGGATTGAACCACCAACCTTCTGGTTTGTCAAAAACCTTCATAAACCACTGAGCCACTGCCACCCCTATCACAATTGTGTCAATCACTCCCAATCATGGAGAGAGAAAATTATTGATTGAAAATCCAACGTCCAATGAACTATACAATTTATTTGACGCAATAGGCCTGTAGGCACTTTTGTTTATGTATTCAACAGTTTTGAATTCTTGTGTTAAAATGTTAGGATAGCATTACTAATTTGACTTCCTACTAGTTTTAAAGCATTTTTTCCCCATCAGAATGTGTGGTATATGGGCTTTGTTTGGAAATGATGAGTGCCTCTCGGCTCAGTGCACCAATGCCATGAAGATCGCCCATCGTGGTCCGGATGCTTTCCGCTTCGAGAATGTCAACGGATTCACCAACTGCTGCTTTGGGTTTCACCGCCTTGCTATTGTGGACCAGCTGTATGGCATGCAGCCTCTGCGTGTCAAGAAGTTTCCCTACCTCTGGTTGTGTTACAACGGTGAAATCTACAACCACATCAGGGTAAGTAACATTCTTGGCCTATTTCACTTTCACTTTATTACTTTAAAAACTTTTCTTCCACTACAAAGTTTTTTACTTTGTACTGATTGTGTCTTTCTTCTTCCTGCTCCCTCTCCTCCTTTTTCTGCCCTAAAAGTGTATTGGTTTCAGAGAACATAAATCATTCATAGGGACTCTCAAATTTGTGTACCGCTACTCAGGCATACAGACACACCCGTTCTACAGTAGGTGACGCTATAAGGCAATTTGTATTTTGAATCATAACTTTAGAGCCCTAAGGACTAGAAACAAAATAGTTTCTTCTTCTCTTTTTTATTTTTTATCAAAGCATTGCAAAGTTATAAGATGAAGTGCCCCTTTTATGCTACGGACCCCTGGTGGCTGTGTGTGTGTGTGTGTGTGTGTGTGTGTGTGTGTGTTTGTTTGTATGTATGTGTGTGAAATAGTGTTGTAAGATTTTCACAGTATGATAAGTTTCAGAAAGTTTCACGTTATACAGTATTAAACAATATATAATAATAATAATAATAATAATAATTAAAGCTGCAAGCAGCATTTATCGGGGTTCAAGCAGTTAAGGGCTTTAAAGGGTTAGTTCACCCAAAAATGAAAATTAAGTCATTAATTACTCACCCCCATGCTGTACCAACCCCGTAAGACCTTCGTTCGTCTTCGGAACACAAATGAAGATATTTTTGATTAAATTTGAGAACTGTATAACTACCACATCGGCTGACTGGATGAGCGTCCAGCAAGCGTCTGTAAGCTGCCAGTCGGATCACGGCCATTTGACTAATTAAATTGGGATCCTACTACTAAATAACAATAATTTCAACAGATAAAGGCTATAAAGGGAGGAACACAAAAACTGTCAAAAATCAATGGTTTCTGAAACTTGCCAAAGGCCGACTGACAGACAACCACTGGCAGCTGCCAGCCAGCCAGTTGAAGATTGAACTCCCACTCCGTCTTAATGTGGATGTTGGGCTGATCGTTTTCTGCATAAAATCCATTTAGACTGCGCTGCTGTTTTGCTGCTGTGATGTATGTTTTTAATGCTACAACCTTCTATCCGGTTACCGCTGCATGTGCCGAGTTGTGAACGTGGGCTCACCCTCCAGTCATCATCGGCTGCCTGTGTGCTAAGTTGTTATGTTTGTTTACTGTTTTGATGTTGAGTATTGTCCAATTTATTAAGTTGCCATTTTGTTGCCCTGTGATTTGTTGTTTTGTCTACAAGTTAGTGCTGCTTTTGTGGTGAATGTTTTGGAATCACTAACTATTCAGAACTTTGTGTCGGTAGTGTATTTATTATTTCTTTTGTGTTTATTTTAGGCTGATGGACCTCGGGGCTGGGAGGCTAGTTTTTCTGGCCTTTTGGTGGTGGTTTTTCAAGCACGGTAGTGTGGACTGCTGCTTACACCTCACGGGGCGTGTGTATGTTTGTGTGCGTGTGGCTTTTGGATTAAAATACCTAGCTAGCCAACCCTGAGCCTCAGCCATTTCAACAACTATTTATGTATTTACTTTTTTTCTCTCTCTTGTTTGTGTGTGTGAATGAACAGTGTGGTACGAGTCATGTGGGTGTGACACTCTGCCTTGCACTGACCAGAAAGTTTTGCCTATTGATGTGTACTTAATAAATTAACTTTTGTATTGATATCCACGTCTCCTTGCCCTCCATGGTGACGAACCTGTGTGCCCTATTTACATTTACGTAGTCAGCGCCACCCCCCCTACCGTAATGCCACACCGCCATATGTACCGTTCATATAGCATACCAGTACAACCCTAGTGTGCAACCGTGGCATCTGCCACAATACATTTATTGTGCCAGTACACGAGTCTCCACCTCACATTGTCTCTCCACTTCCTTCATGGTTTTTAACATGCATCTAATAATCTGTCTTTTTCTTTATAGCTAAAGGAGCACTTTGAGTTTGAATATCAGACCAAAGTGGATGGTGAGATCCTTCTGCACCTGTACGATCGCTTTGGAATCGAGAAGATGCCAGCTCTGCTAGATGGCGTGTTTGCATTCATCCTGTTGGACACTGCTAACAGAAAGGTTTTCTTGGGGAGGGACACGTACGGTGTGAGACCACTGTTTAAACTGCTCACTGACGATGGCTTTCTAGCAGTCAGCTCTGAGGCCAAAGGTATAATGAATAATGTAAAGCACCTTCTCTGGTAGGGCTGCACGAATAATTGAAACAAAATGAAATCCCATTAATGCTGAGTTCACACTGTATGATTTTAGCCCCGATTTTCACTTGCTGACAGATTTTGATAATTATTATTATTTTTAATCATATTTTCATTTAAAATCGTGCAGCCTTATCTCCTGATGCAATACCTTGAGCACAACTTTATTCCAGAATTTAATTTGAACGACATCACAATTTCACTGTGATTTAATCCTAACAGGTTTGACAGAGATCACCACCCCCATGTCCACCCCTGCAAAGATCACCCCCTTCCCCCCAGGACACTTTGAGGAGTTTGACTTGAAGCCCACTGGAAAAGTGAAGTCTGTTCAGATGGATCGCTTCCACTGCTGCACAGATGAACCTAAACACGCCTCATATAACAACCTTCAGGGCCTTGCCACAGGTAGATGTCATACAGTGATGTAAACGTATAGATTACTTGTGCATTTCTATTCCAAGTGTTCTTAAGCCATTTGATAGCTTTGTGTGACACATGTTGGACAAATAATGTAGTCCACTTCTGGATCAATGGATCAACGTGAAAAAATCCAATTAAAAACGCATTCTCAAATCAGATGTCACTACCGCTCTCATACAAACTAAATTTCATTCACACAAAAGTTCATTAACTTATTGGTGCCTTTTTTATTTAAGACCTTTAGAACCTGAAGCTAAAACTTTTACTTTTACTAGTAAAATTCGAACACAATGTGCTATCTTTTCAGAAAACAAACGAACTGCAATAAATTAGTTATTGACCTTTAATGTGTGTGCCGAGTTTGTAAACAGAATCGAAATGATGGGAAAAAATCTGATTTTTATTTAGAAAAAAAAGCATTCATGATCGAAAGAATCTAATACGATCACTTTCTGGAATCTAATTCACGCGGACATACAAACTCACGCATTCTCACGTAGTATGGTCTCATTCATACACACATTAACAAGTACACATGCACACACCACATGCGAAAGTCTCGCTTACCCTCTTTCCAAGTAACATCAAAAATCATCCCAATCGCCTTTTGTGTTGTATAATCCTCATTTGCCATGTTTTTTTTCGAACCCCTAGCCTGCCACGCACTGTCTCTCCGTTGAAATCCTTTCTTCCCGCTTTCTCAAAAAGCTGCAGTCATTTAATGAGTCATATGTTGCCTAATAGCGCGTGATGTCTACTGTCAGGAGCAATTTGAAATATTTCGATGGTGCTAACAGTTGAAGCGTTACGGTAACGTGAATACAGCTTGGTTTGTGTCTGCGATAACACAACCTGTTTAATAGAGTTAAATATCTATGGAACAGATGAATGTAAGAGTTACTAGTACCTCCCTCCTTGTAATATGCATCTGTTTCCTGAACCATCAATCAGAACTATAGAGAAATGAATTTCTCCCTTGTCATCAGGCTTTGAATTGGAGACGGTCAAGAGCAACATCAGGATCCTGTTTGAAAATGCTGTAAAGAAACGCTTGATGGCTCACAGAAGAATCGGCTGCCTCCTCTCAGGTGCCTGTGCTGCTCTTTGTGTTATTTGCTTGTTACTCTGACTTTTTTATGACATTCACTATATCCATGATGTTTTCATTTCCAGGTGGTCTTGATTCCAGTCTGGTTGCTGCGACACTCGTGAAACTGGCCAAAGAAGAAAAGCTTGAGTATCCCATTCAGACATTTGCCATCGGTGCAGACGACAGCCCAGATCTTCTTGCTGCCCGCAAGGTAAGTGAGACTACTTTCAGCATGTCATATGCACTTTATGCTTCTAAAGCCTGAACATGTGTTGCACTTTCTGTGGATAGTGCATTTGTATTGTGCATTTGTGTTGACTTAAAAGCATTAGATGCTAGTGCCGTCATGATTGTGGAATTTCTAACCTCGATAAAACACCTTAGAAATATCGAAGGTTTATACCATTCCTGGATACTAGAGGGAACAATTTAGTTTCTGAAGAAAATTGTGTACTTTAAGAGCAAAAGTAAAAGCATTAACCTTTTACTTTTACCTTTTTAATCTTTGCAATGGCCTTTAAAGTGGACTCAAGCTCCCGCTTATTACTGCGGGTTCACATCTCAGATTTGAAAGAAAGCTCAAGAAATGGTGTAAAGATGTGGAAAAGTGTAGCGGGTGGAAAGAGTGGAAACAACCAATAATACACAGATATACAACACGCTCGGCTCGTTATACAAACAAATTAATATTAATGAGCAGTGAAAATAAAGAGTAGGGGGCACCATGTATTTAAAAAATATAACAAACTCCTTGATAATATAACTTTCAACTATCATTAACAAATCAAATGGGGTTTTAGAAATAACAGATCAGCATTATAGCTTTCTAGAGCTATTGGTCTAAATGAAAAACGAGGAAGAACATTTAAAATGTATAATTAATCTCTGAAAGAAATTACACATAATTTAAACATAGAATATAGGCATATTTTTTTTTTGTCCTTTCTTCAAATTTTTGGTCATTGTCTTGTGTAATAATTCACTTGTTCATCAGATGTACCGCTGTATTAAAGTGCTTATTTGGACATTTCATTTGAAGACATAATGTGTGCATATACGGTACTGGTTTATGTTTTCAGAATTAAAGTATAATGTCCATAAAAACATTAAATGTGGTCTGCACTGGATCAAGAATGTTGCCATAGAAACTTCAAATAGTAAATGTTAAAAACTTAAAAGTAATCCCACCAAAATTAAAGCTCAATGGTATAAAGGGCTATGAAAGTCTAAAACACATTTTTTAGATGCTTCCAGTAACCGATATGAACTGGTTGCACGTCAATGATCTCATTTTTATTAGAGGCAAAAGAGGATACAAATTTTTTTAATCATTTTGTTCCAGTTTAAAAACGAGTTGAATCAAATGCCATATGTGGTTTGAGTATTTAGTAGCAGATCACGCTGGTTTTAACTGGTGTTGTGTGGCAGGTGGCAGCCTACATCGGCAGCGAACACCATGAGGTGAACTTCACGCCTGAGGAGGGGATCCGCGCGGTGGACGAAGTCATCTTTCACTTGGAGAGTTATGACATCACCACTGTGCGTGCCTCTGTTGGTGAGTACAGGAGTTCAGAACCATGCAACCAATCCAAACTGTATACTAATTTTCAGTCATCATTGACAATAGTGGTCCTGACTCCTGACAGAACTATGCTTATAGGGCAGATGCCCCCTACTCTGATGTTTAAACACCATATAAAAATTAATTTTTTATAAACTTCAATACTTTGGGATCTGAACAAATCACACCATGCTTATGAGCAATAGCAAAAGACCAGCCATTCTTTCCTTAGCAATATGAATCTACAATGTCAGCCAATGGCCCATAGGTGGCAGCAGTGCTTTGCAGAAATGTTTTTATTTCTGCAGGAATGTTCCTGATATCAAAGTACATCCGTGAGAAGACAGACAGCGTTGTGATTTTCTCAGGAGAAGGTTCGGATGAGCTGACACAAGGATACATCTACTTTCATAAGGTACATGATGTCATTATATGCTCAGTTTACATTTACTGTCAACTCCAAATGTATATAAAAAAAGCTACACTTAAAAATGCTCCTAAAAAACTGTGTAGCAACATTTGTGTTGTTTTATAATGCAATTCAATGACATTCAGACATTTTAAGAGTGTCTTCACTATGTGAGACATTAGTGTCTTGTCATGCATTGTTAGCTGTATCTTAAGACTTGATTCAGCTGAATTTGTGTCCCGATTGTGAATAGGCGCCGTCCCCTGAAGCGGGCGCTGAGGAAAGTGTTCGTCTGCTGAAAGAGCTTTATCTGTTTGATGTGCTGAGAGCGGACAGAACCACAGCTGCACACGGGTAAGACCAAATACCCCTTCCTTCTCTTCCCTTCACAGTAACTTGGTGATTTCCACTGTTTGTGACGTCAAACCTTTTCCACTAGACTGGAGCTGAGAGCGCCTTTCCTGGACCACAGATTCACCGCATACTACCTCTCTCTGCCTGCAGAGATGAGAGCCCCGAAGGTGAGTCCTGACGCCTCACAATTCAGTGATTTATCCTTCATGTCAGTGTAAAATGTGTCTGTTCCCACATCAGCTACGGTGCCAGGTCTGAAGTGTAATGCAAAACCCCAAATATGAGCAACAATGATAGTGATGCTCAATTTATTGGCATTGCTTTTCTAAATATCATACAGTATTAGTGTTTTTTGTAATCTGACTGAATAACTTGTTTGATTGGGAGCAGAATGGTGTGGAGAAGCATCTCCTGAGGGAATCGTTTAAAGGGATGAATCTTATCCCAGATGAGATTCTCTGGAGAAGGAAAGAAGCCTTCAGTGATGGGATGACATCCTTGAAGAAATCCTGGTATGCAAGCCTGCAGGAGCACATCGAGTCTGAGGTACTACACGTACACACAGACTATGATGTCATGGATGTGCACGGTACACGGTGTGTATCCTTCAATCTATCGTCTCTCCTTCAGGTGAACGACTCTCAGTTGGAGAAGGCTGAGAAGCTGTTCCCTTTCAACCCCCCCAAAACCAAAGAAGGCTTCTACATAAGGCAGGTCTTTGAGAAGAAGTACCCCGGCCGCAGCGACTGGACGCCACATTACTGGATGCCCCGCTGGATCAAGGCCACCGACCCCTCAGCCAGAACCCTGTCCATCTACAAGCCTGATAAAGACGAGTAATCGCATCATTATTCAGACCTTGACCAAAGATTGCATTCTTACAGCATACACATCTGCCTCATGGAGCTGGTTCAAAGTTTATGATGCTACCTTCCTCTGTTAAATGAGCTAAATTCATTTTTAGATGAATAGTTTGACTTTTTTTTTTCTAAAGAGAACTGAATTGTTAATACTGCTGCTCAGTTCTTCACAGAAGTATCTTTTAAAAATGAAAGGCCCTGTCCCACTGCCTTTAAGTCCAGTGTATTTATATAAAATATATTCCTTTTCAGATTTCTTCATTAAGCTTTATTTTGACACAGAATCTAAAAAGATTTGGTAACCGAAGCACAGTATAGCTGTTGGTTTTATGATTCCACTATAAATACTATTTTTGTTACTGCATTAAAACTTAACATTAGCCAACATTGTCAACAAAATGGTTTTATACAAAGATTGTGAAAGCTTGAAGGGGATCCATAAGATTTTAAGATCAGAGGTGCATTTCCCAAAGCCAATTATGGTCACAATTTCTGTCGTTACCAATAGAGCTCGATCAAACTTGCAAACAAAGTTGACTAAAGATAATTTTGGAAATGCACCCCTGGGCTGGAAAAGTTTTTGGTTTGATTCTTACAGGCCATGAACTACTTCCATTTTGCACTTGAGCTAAGCACTTACTCATGTTCCTTCAGTGGGACTGTGCCTTTGAGTTTTTTGTATGCGTTGAGTTAGTTATTTGACAAATTAGTAATTGGTTGGCTAGTTAAACTGCTTTTAACCAGTGAAATTAAAGGGATGATCCACACAAAAAAAAGTAAATTTCTTAAAGTTAAATGCCTCACACTGGCAAGTAAGATCAAGCATTTATCCTTATGGGGAGTTAGTTTCTTTATTGTTTATTTGGTGCACTATAATCTTGCAAAGATAATAATCATTTTGGATTTCATTAATGAGATGGATGTGTATGTAACATGAGTGTGTAAAGCATCTTCAGCCTCCTGCACTGACTAGTCAAAGACTTTTCAGTTATTGATTTAAAAGATCTGGTCATGGTGTTAATAAAAAATGTAATCAAAATATCATGGTGTGTTTTAATTAATATCATATAAATAAGCTATAACTACATAAATATACAAAGTCGATCTTAAGGTCCAGAGTTAAGGATCCTTGATAGATGATATAGTTCAAATAAGGTAGATAACTTTATTAACATAAAACAAAACAAAAAGCAGTATTCCAACATGAAGTGGTAGATTTTCCCATACACACCTGACTTAAGTTTTGCCCAGATGTCCCAGACACCCAAAAGTTGTATACTCCACTAAGCATATTTCAATACCTGTTCTAGTCAGACGACGTGGAATATGATCAAGCGCTTCACTACAACACTATCACTTGTGTATAGAAGTAAGATCTATAGTGTTTAGTCTGCTGCACAGCAAAAATCAAATAGACTACAGCAATTGCCTTTGAATATGCTTTTATTGGCTGGGAGTTCTCGTAACAATCACAGAGAATCTCAGCTTCATCAAGAATACAACAGTTTATAAAGGATAGAAATACAGAATACAGCTAAATAAAATGACATACATGATCATTGTCATTTCTCGTATTTTATTAAAGGCATAGTTCACTTTGAAATTAATTTTTGATGTTTCAGCTTACACCTCAAGGGCATCGAAGATGTAGGTGTCTTTGTTTCCGCAGTATTTTCAATTTTGATATTTTTAGGGTCAAACCGTTCTTGTCTGTCAGTCATATAATGGAGGTCTATGGTCACAACCTTATAGAGCATGCAGAGACAAGTCCAAATTAAACATGATTTAATGACTCGTAAATGTAAGTACACATTGATGACCTAAGACACGAAACGAGCGGTGTGTGAGAAAATGATCAGTATTTATAATGTTTTTACCTCTTTTAACCACAGCCACAAAGTGCCCGCGCCCTCAAATCACTTGGATGTGACTGTGATTACAAGAGGTAAAAACGATGTAAATACTGTTCGTTTTCTCACACAAACCGCTCGTTTCGTGTCTTAGGCCATCAATGTGTGCTTACATTTATGAGCCATAAAATCAAGTATAATTTGGACTTCTCTGTGCATGCTCTTTAAGGTGGTGACCATAGACCTGCATTATATGACTGACAGACAAGAAAGTTTGACCTAAAAATATCAAAATTGAAACTACTGCGGAAACAAAGACACCTACATCTTGGATGCCCTTGAGGTAAGCTAAAACATATGAAAAATTAATTTCAAATTGAACTATCCATTTAATTCACAAATCCCACACCATCTGTTACTTGCAAAGCAAATTTAAATGTTAGAATCATCAAAATCATCAAAACCATGAGGTTGGTGGTTCATTGTTAGTTCATAATATATTGTTGAATACTCAATATATAATGGGACTATTCGATTTAAAATGATTGTGTTATCCAGGATATCTTCAGTTTCTGAAACAACAACCTTGCTAAAACAAGACTTCTGATATATATATATATATATATATATATATATATATTTTAAATGTTAGGCTTGTAAAGAAAAAGAAATGTTAGTTCATGATTAGTTTTTAAAATTCATAATACAATGTAAAATGCATGGACAACACCAGACAAAGAACTGAGGGCCTTTTATACTGAAGGTAATAAACTGAAAACAAACAGATAATCTATTCAATAAGTAACCAAGGAGACAAAGTGGTGGGAAAAATAAAACACAAGGAAATCTAACACATAAGGCAGGTAAAGCAGGAACTGAAACAATGAAAATCAAACCAGTACAGAGCATAACAGCAACAACTAGTTTTTTTTTAATAAAATTGGTATTTTTACGAGAATTTTTAAAACTGATTTAAACTTTTCCAGGGTAAAAAAAAATAAGGAAACCGGAGAATAAAACTCCATAAAGAAATACAACTGACCTTTCACTGGATTAAAATGAATGTGTTACTTTACTTATCAAGAAAATATTTAATGTAATTCAACACATTAAATATCTCACTAAATACTGTGCATAAAGACACTCTTTAGCTTCACTGCCATTAAATGCTATAAAATTAATTCACACTAAGTAGACAACACTAATAGGTGATGCTGATTACTGCTGCTCTCTGAGAAATACAACAAAAACAGCATCTCACATTTAAGCAGGATGTGAACGACAGAAAAATGTGCATCATTTAGATAAAAGCTTCTGCTAATAGAATAAATGTGAACGTAATCTTCTGATTGATTTGAAATCAGCATTTTTCACCTCATTTTTTAAAGCTACTTTTGGAAAAATTAGAAGCTGGGCAGATGATATTGATAATGGCAGAAAGTGACAGCTAGCAGGGCGGCCTCCTCAGGATCTTGTTGGCAAAGTAAGCTTGATAAACTCGCCATTCTAGAGAACAGACAGAACAAACAATATAAGCGCGTTTCTGAAGTTTTAAGTAAAAGTAGGTGCGCCCCAAATCACGTACTTATGCACTATGGGCTATATGCACGCATAAGTTCCGCATTTGACCCAAGGATGCTCGTCCATTTCCGGTTGTGGAGATTTAAGAGGACAAAATTTTAACAAAATTTACTGTCCTCCCGTCTTTGAAACGAAATGTACATACGTTTAGATGTAATTAGGGGCCAAGCACCGAAGGTGCGGAGGCACCTATTGTATCTGTGCCGGTTCTTATTATTATTATTATTAGGGGCCAAGCACCGAAGGTGCGGAGGCACCTATTGTATCTGTTCCGGTTCCTATTATTAGGGGCCAAGCACCGAAGGTGCGGAGGCACCTATTGTATCTGTGCCGGTTCTTATTATTATTATTATTATTATTCTTCTTCCGACTGGGCGTCTATGGCAGCCCATAGACCGGTTTGCGGGAAAGTTGTTTTGGTTTGACATTCTGATAGAGGACAGTCCCAACTTTAAATACACCAATTTTGGTGTCTCTAACTCATTCCCTCTAGCGCCACCAACTGTCCAAAGTTTCACTTTTATTATGCTAATAACTTTTGAACCGTAAGGCCTATCAACAAAATTCTTTTTTCCTCTTGTTCCTGAGCTCATGCCGATTCGATCGCACCCTATGACGTCATTTTCCGTCATAAAAAAACGGCCGCCATTTTGAATTTTCCAAAAAACCTACTTTTGCGAACTCGTCCTAGACGGTTTGTCCGATTTTCACCAAAATCGCACCGGATCATCTCCAGGCAGTGCTGACAAAAAGTTATGGAATTCAAGATGATTCGAATAACCGTTTTCGATAAACGCGTAAACAAAATTTACGTAGCGCTTGCAAAAACAGACGTGAGGTTGTATCTCCGCAACGCTTACTCGTTTTCACACCAAACTTGGTACGTGTTATCACAAGCATGACCTGAGGCTACTTGCTGCGTTTCGGCGCAGCGCCACCTAGTGGTCCGGAGATATGAAAAATGGCTATTTTTGCTCGTAACTTCTGAACGGTTTCTCCAAAAATCAAAAACTTGGTCTCGTTAGATTCAGGGCGTCATGCCGAGTCGACCGATATCCAATTTTCCCAGATCGGCCATTTTGGCTGTCGGCCATTTTGAATTATGTGCTAAAATGCTGTATTTTTTGAACGCATGAACGAATTGTTACGAAACTCGTTATGGGTCATCAGTACGATGCCCTGAAGGAGCCTGAGAAGTTTCGAAACAGCGCCACCTAGTGGTGAATTGTTTTATTCAAACGCTTATAACTTTGGGTGTGGTACACTTATTTTCACGGGAGTCATGTTTTTGAGGTCCTGAATCGTTGCCGAGTCCAACGATACCAAATATGTCGGGTTTCGTCTCACGGATGGCGTAGCGTAGCGATTTAGCGCGAAAAAAACACTTGGCGATATCTTCAAAACCGCTGTTCCGATCGAGACGAAACCACCGCCAGAAACACGGAATCATAGCTTGTTAACTATACGCTAATGCCCAAATGCGTAAATATTGATAGTAAGGGGTAGTAAAATTCAAACAAAGTCATGTGTCAGTCATTTTTTACGTGTTTTTTCATATAAATGTTTATAACTCGGAAGTAAATTGAGATATTTGCACCAAAATTGACACACATATGTATGGGGTCACTCTGAGGACACATAAAAAAAATTGTGGGACTGAGCCTCTTGGTGGCGCTATAATAGAACAAAACGTGAAATTCCCATTGACTTCAATACAGTTTTGTGAAATACAATGCTATACTAAACAAATGCTTTGGTCTAACATTACGAAACTCAGTGTGTGCCATAAGCAGCATGCCCTGAAGGTACTCAAAAGATTTTGAGACAGCGCCACCTGTTGGTCAAAAGTTATAATTAATTTCTGAGAACGCTAATAACTTTTGAATAAATTTGCCTATTGCAATGAAACTGATCTTAATAGATTCCTTGGGTTATGCTGAAAACATAGATATCAGGTTTTGCATAATCAGCCAAGCTTCCTGTCCGCCATCTTTATTTCTTTGAAAAGCCTTCTTTTTCGAACTCCTCCTAGACCGTTTGTCCGATTTTCACGAAAATTTAATCGCATCATCTCCAGACCGTGCCGACTAAAAGTTATGAATTGCACGATGATAGACAAAACCGTTTTCGTATACCACAGCATCAAAGTTTAGGCATGCTGCCAAAATTACTATTTAGGCTTTATCTCTGCAATGCCTTCACATTTTGACACCAAACTTTGCATGTGTCATTGTCACCTCACTCTGACCACATCACATCTATTTCGTAACTGCGCCACCTATTGTTCGAAAGTGATAACCCATTAAATCATCTTATAAGTTAATGTTTATGTGATTTTTTTAGCCATTTGCCCAAAGTTCTCTCAAAATGCCCTTAATTGCTCCTTGCTGCAGTTGGTCTGCCACTCCTTGCCATTTTGGCATATGTTGCCGCTTCTTGCGCTTGGCCCCGGTAATGGCTGCTTGCAGCTATATTTATTATTATTCTTCTTCCGACTGGGCGTCTATGGCAGCCCGTAGACCGGTTTGCGGGAAAGTTGTTTTGGTTTGACATTCTGATAGAGGACAGTCCCAACATTAAATACACCAATTTTGGTGTCTCTAACTCATTCCCTCTAGCGCCACCATCTGTCCAAAGTTTCACTTTTATTATGCTAATAACTTTTGAACCGTAAGGCCTATCAACAAAATTCTTTTTTCTTCTTGTTCCTGAGCTCATGCCGATTCGATCGCACCCTATGACGTCATTTTCCGTCATAAAAAATTGGCCGCCATTTTGAATTTTCCAAAAAACCTACTTTTGCGAACTCGTCCTAGACCGTTTGTCCGATTTTCACCAAAATAGCACCGGATCATCTCCAGGCAGTGCTGACAAAAAGTTATGGAAATCAAGATGATTCGCTTAACGGTTTTTGATAAACGCACAAACTAATTTTACGTAACGCTTGCGAAAACAGACGTAAGGCTGTATCTCCGCAATGCTTCATCCTATTCAGACCAAACTTGGTACATGTAATCACAAGCATGACTTGAGGCTACATGCAGCGTTTCGGCGCAGCGCCACCTAGTGGTCCGGAGATATGAAAAATAGCTATTTTTGCTCATAACTTCTGAACGGTTTCTCCAAAAATCAAAAACTTGGTCTCGTTAGATTCAGGGCGTCATGCCGAGTCGACCGATATTTAATTTTCCCAGATCGGCCATTTTGGCTGTCGGCCATTTTGAATTATGTGCTAAAATGCTGTATTTTTTGAACGCATGAACGAATTGTTACGAAACTCGGTATGGGTCATCAGTACGATGCCCTGAAGGAGCCTGAGAAGTTTCGAAACAGCGCCACCTAGTGGTGAATTTTTTTTTTCAAACGCTTATAACTTTGGGTGTGGTACACTTATTTTCACGGGAGTCATATTTTTGAGGTCCTGAATCGTTGCCGAGTCCAACGATACCAAATATGTCGGGTTTCGTCACACGGATGGCGTAGCGTAGCGATTTAGCGCGAAAAAAACACTTGGCGATATCTTCAAAACCGCTGTTCCGATCGAGACGAAACCACCGTCAGAAACACGGAATCATAGCTTGTTAACAAAATGTAAATGCCCAAATGCGAAAATATTGATAGTAAGGGGTAGTAAAATTCAAACAAAGTCATGTGTCAGTCATTTTTTACGTGTTTTTTCATATAAATGTTTATAACTCGGAAGCAAATTGAGATATTTTCACCAAAATTGACACACATATGTATGGGGTCACTCTGAGGACACATAAAAAAAATTGTGGGACTGAGCCTCTTGGTGGCGCTATAATAGAACAAAACGTGAATTTCCCATTGACTTCAATACAGTTTTGTGAAATACAATGCTATACTAAACAAATGCTTTGGTCAAACATTACGAAACTCAGTGTGTGCCATAAGCAGCATGCCCTGAAGGTACTCAAAAGATTTTGAGACAGCGCCACCTGTTGGTCAAAAGTTATAATTAATTTCTGAGAACGCTAATAACTTTTGAACAAATTTGCCTATTGCAATGAAACTGATCTTAATAGATTCCTTGGGTTATGCTGAAAACATAGATATCAGGTTTTGCATAATCAGCCAAACTTCCTGTCCGCCATCTTTATTTCTTTGAAAAACCTTCTTTTTCGAACTCCTCCTAGACCGTTTGTCCAATTTTCACGAAAATTTTAATCGTATCATCTCCAGACTGTGCCAACTAAAAGTTATGAATTGCACGATGATAGACAAAACCGTTTTGGTATACCACAGCATCAAAGTTTAGGCATGCTGCCAAAATTACTATTTAGGCTTTATCTCTGCAATGCCTTCACATTTTGACACCAAACTTTGCATGTGTCATTGTCACCTCACTCTGACCACATCACATCTATTTCGGAACTGCGCCACCTATTGTTCGAAAGTGATAACCCATTAAATCATCTTATAAGGTAATGTTTATGTGATTTTCTTAGCCATTTGCCCAAAGTTCTCTCAAAATGCCCGTAATTGCTCCTTGCTGCAGTTGGTCTGCCACTCCTAGCCATTTTGGCATATGTTGCCGCTTCTTGCGCTTGGCCCCGGTAATGGCTGCTTGCAGCTATATTTATTATTATTCTTCTTCCGTTTCCGACTTGGCGTCTATGGCAGCCCATAGACCGGTTTGCGGGAAAGTTGTTTTGAATTGACATTCTGATAGAGGACAGTCCCAACTTTAAATACACCAATTTTGGTGTCTCTAACGCATTCCCTCTAGCGCCACCAACTGTCCAAAATTTCACTTTTATTATGCTAATAACTTTTGAACCGTAAGGCCTATCAACAAAATTCTTTTTTCCTCTTGTTCCTGAGCTCATGCCGATTCGATCGCACCCTATGACGTCATTTTCCGTCATAAAAAAACGGCCGCCATTTTGAATTTTCCAAAAAACCTACTTTTGCGAACTCGTCCTAGACGGTTTGTCCGATTTTCACCAAAATCGCACCGGATCATCTCCAGGCAGTGTTGACAAAAAGTTATGGAATTCAAGATGATTCGAATAACCGTTTTCGATAAACGCGTAAACAAAATTTACGTAGCGCTTGCAAAAACAGACGTGAGGTTGTATCTCCGCAACGCTTACTCGTTTTCAGACCAAACTTGGTACGTGTCATCACAAGCATGACCTGAGGCTACGTGCTGCGTTTCGGCGCAGCGCCACCTAGTGGTCCGGAGATATGAATAATGGCTATTTTTGCTCGTAACTTCTGAACGGTTTGTCCAAAAATCATAAATTTGGTCTCGTTAGATTCAGGGCGTCATGCCGAGTCCACCGATATCCAATTTTCCCAGAACGGCCATTTTGGCGGTCGGCCATTTTGAATTATGTGCTAAAATGCTGTATTTTTTGAACGCATGAACGAATTGTTACGAAACTCGGTATGGGTCATCAGTACGATGCCCTGAAGGAGCCTGAGAAGTTTCGAAACAGCGCCACCTAGTGGTGAATTTTTTTTTTCAAACACTTATAGCTTTGGGTGTGGTACACTTATTTTCACGGGAGTCATGTTTTTGAGTTCCTGAATCGTTGCCGAGTCCAACGATACTAAACATGCTGGGTTTCGTCTTACGGTTGGTGTAGCGTAGCGATTTAGCGCGAAAAAAACACTTGGCGATATCTTCAAAACCGCTGTTCCGATCGAGACGAAACCATCGTCAGAAACACGGAATCATAGCTCGTTAACTAAATGGAAATGCCCAAATGCGAAAATATTGATAGTAAGGGGTAGTAAAATTCAAAAAAAGTCATGTGTCAGTCATTTTTTACGTGTTTTTTCATATAAATGTTTATAACTCGGAAGCGAATTGAGATATTTTCACCAAAATTGACACACATATGTATGGGATCACTCTGAAGAAACAGGAAAAAAATTGTGGGACTGAGGCTCTTGGTGGCGCTATAAAAGAAGAAAACGTGAAATTCCCATTGACTTCAATAGAGTTTTGTGAAATAAAATGCTATACTAAACAAATGCATTGGTGTAATATTACAAAACTCAGTGTGTGCCATAAGCAGCATGCCCTGAAGGTACTCAAAAGATTTTGAGACAGCGCCACCTGTTGGTCAAAAGTCATAATTAATTTCTGAAAACGCTAATAACGTTTGAATAAATGTGCCTATTGCAATGAAACTGATTCTTAATAGATTCCTTGGGTTATGCCGAAAACATAGATATCAGGTTTTCCATAATCAGACAAACTTCCTTTCCTCCATCTTTATTTCTTTGAAAAACCTTCTTTTTCGAACTCCTCCTAGACCGTTTGTCCAATTTTCACGAAAATTTTAATCGTATCATCTCCAGACTGTGCCAACTAAAAGTTATGAATTGCACGATGATAGACAAAACCGTTTTGGTATACCACAGCATCAAAGTTTAGGCATGCTGCCAAAATTACTATTTAGGCTTTATCTCTGCAATGCCTTCACATTTTGACACCAAACTTTGCATGTGTCATTGTCACCTCACTCTGACCACATCACATCTATTTCGGAACTGCGCCACCTATTGTTCGAAAGTGATAACCCATTAAATCATCTTATAAGGTAATGTTTATGTGATTTTCTTAGCCATTTGCCCAAAGTTCTCTCAAAATGCCCGTAATTGCTCCTTGCTGCAGTTGGTCTGCCACTCCTAGCCATTTTGGCATATGTTGCCGCTTCTTGCGCTTGGCCCCGGTAATGGCTGCTTGCAGCTATATTTATTATTATTATTCTTCTTCCGACTGGGCGTCTATGGCAGCCCATAGACCGGTTTGCGGGAAAGTTGTTTTGGTTTGACATTCTGATAGAGGACAGTCCCAACTTTAAATACACCAATTTTGGTGTCTCTAACTCATTCCCTCTAGCGCCACCAACTGTCCAAAGTTTCACTTTTATTATGCTAATAACTTTTGAACCGTAAGGCCTATCAACAAAATTCTTTTTTCCTCTTGTTCCTGAGCTCATGCCGATTCGATCGCACCCTATGACGTCATTTTCCGTCATAAAAAAACGGCCGCCATTTTGAATTTTCCAAAAAACCTACTTTTGCGAACTCGTCCTAGACGGTTTGTCCGATTTTCACCAAAATCGCACCGGATCATCTCCAGGCAGTGCTGACAAAAAGTTATGGAATTCAAGATGATTTGAATAACCGTTTTCGATAAACGCGTAAACAAAATTTACGTAGCGCTTGCAAAAACAGACGTGAGGTTGTATCTCCGCAACGCTTACTCGTTTTCACACCAAACTTGGTACGTGTTATCACCAGCATGACCTGAGGCTACGTGCTGCGTTTCGGCGCAGCGCCACCTAGTGGTCCGGAGATATGAAAAATGGCTATTTTTGCTCGTAACTTCTGAACGGTTTCTCCAAAAATCAAAAACTTGGTCTCGTTAGATTCAGGGCGTCATGCCGAGTCGACCGATATTTAATTTTCCCAGATCGGCCATTTTGGCTGTCGGCCATTTTGAATTATGTGTTAAAATGCTGTATTTTTTGAATGCATGAACGAATTGTTACGAAACTCGTTATGGGTCATCAGTACGATGCCCTGAAGGAGCCTGAGAAGTTTCGAAACAGCGCCACCTAGTGGTGAATTGTTTTATTCAAACGCTTATAACTTTGGGTGTGGTACACTTATTTTCACGGGAGTCATATTTTTGAGGTCCTGAATCGTTGCCGAGTCCAACGATACCAAATATGTCGGGTTTCGTCTCACGGATGGCGTAGCGTAGCGATTTAGCGCGAAAAAAACACTTGGCGATATCTTCAAAACCGCTGTTCCGATCGAGACGAAACCATCGCCAGAAACACGGAATCATAGCTTGTTAACTACACGCTAATGCCCAAATGCGTAAATATTGATAGTAAGGGGTAGTAAAATTCAAACAAAGTCATGTGTCAGTCATTTTTTACGTGTTTTTTCATATAAATGTTTATAACTCGGAAGTAAATTGAGATATTTGCACCAAAATTGACACACATATGTATGGGGTCACTCTGAGGACACATAAAAAAAATTGTGGGACTGAGCCTCTTGGTGGCGCTATAATAGAACAAAACGTGAAATTCCCATTGACTTCAATAGAGTTTTGTGAAATAAAATGCTATACTAAACAAATGCATTGGTGTAATATTACAAAACTCAGTGTGTGCCATAAGCAGCATGCCCTGAAGGTACTCAAAAGATTTTGAGACAGCGCCACCTGTTGGTCAAAAGTTATAATTAATTTCTGAGAACGCTAATAACTTTTGAATAAATTTGCCTATTGCAATGAAACTGATCTTAATAGATTCCTTGGGTTATGCCGAAAACATAGATATCAGGTTTTGCATAATCAGCCAAACTTCCTGTCCGCCATCTTTATTTCTTTGAAAAGCCTTCTTTTTCGAACTCCTCCTAGACCGTTTGCCCGATTTTCACGAAAATTTAATCGCATCATCTCCAGACCGTGCCGACTAAAAGTTATGAATTGCACGATGATAGACAAAACCGTTTTCGTATACCACAGCATCAAAGTTTAGGCATGCTGCCAAAATTACTATTTAGGCTTTATCTCTGCAATGCCTTCACATTTTGACACCAAACTTTGCATGTGTCATTGTCACCTCCCTCTGACCACATCACATCTATTTCGTAACTGCGCCACCTATTGTTCGAAAGTGATAACCCATTAAATCATCTTATAAGTTAATGTTTATGTGATTTTTTTAGCCATTTGCCCAAAGTTCTCTCAAAATGCCCTTAATTGCTCCTTGCTGCAGTTGGTCTGCCACTCCTTGCCATTTTGGCATATGTTGCCGCTTCTTGCACTTGGCCCCGGTAATGGCTGCTTGCAGCTATATTTTTATATATAATCATAAAATGATGTTGCTGGGTTCGGCAGGAGCAACTCCATCGATGTATGGTGTACCCTGGAATAGACCTTATTCAGAGCAGCGCCATGACAGGTATGAAAGTAAGGCTGTGGTTTAAAGTGACAGTGTTTATAAATTCTGACTAATATAAGTGACATTTAACTTGATGTTTATTGCTTTAAAGTGTTATTAAAGTCAGCTATAAAGAGTGGAATATTAATGTAACTTTAAAACCCTCTTTAACCAAGAATTTGAGATAGCTGCATACAAGTAGTTTTTGACTTTCATTTGGTTATAGAGAGACTATTGCCATTTTCCTTTCAGTTAAAATCTAACATTAAAGTAACTGCTAACAAATAGGTATTAGGGAATTACATTAGAGCATTAATTAATATTAGGAATTCGGGGAGCGCACTCCACAATAATAGCTAGACACGCTAGGGGGTGCTACAGCTAGATAAGACCCTTATTCATCATCTGGTGTCATTTAAAGCCCTTTGAACAATTGCACTGAAACTGTCTTTTGGACCTTGAACCGTTTGGTGCCCAGTAAAGTGCATTATATGGTGAAAATCCTGGAATGTTTTCATCAAAAACCTTAATTTCTTCTCGACTGAAGAAAGAAAGACATGGACATCTTGGATGACATGGGGCTGAGTAAATTATCAGCAAATGTTTTTTTCGAAAGTGAACTACTCCTTTAATGTCTACATAGGGCCCTAGGATCAGGGATTTCTAGAGGCCTCCCAAATATATAGATTATGCCGGAAATCTATGCGTTTTCTGAGAAATGTGCATCTAAATGCACGTGTGTTATTGTAAGCATATTTTCATACCTGTGATTTGCCCTAAGCCAGTAGGAAGTCAGCGACCTCATTATGTTTCCAGGTTCTTGCCTGAAGGTGAGAGAGGTCAATTCATGAATGATTACACAGGAAGCATGACATTATCAACACATACATACATATTTGACATTTCCCGACATTGAAGACAAATTCGTCATTTTGGAAACACTTTTTCCAAAGCAAAGTACAACTGAGGAACAAGTGCCTCATATCCACTCATACAGCTTTTAAATGACAAGTCACTGCAGGTACTGGTTGTTGGGTTATGTACTAGTCCACACAGCACATTCTCATTAACTCACCACTTCAGTAGGCTTCTTTCCGTCATAACCGGGCATGGCCATATCAACCCCAGCTAACTTCCAAATCTTCAATCCCTCCAAGTCACCACTTGCAGCAAGACTGTAAATCACACACCAGAATATCTACATGAGACATCATGAACCCTGAAGCTACGATTATTGTTCTAGCTATATATACACATAATATTTCAGTTCTGGCATGTTTAATACGTCGATCTGTTCAGGAGACGACCTCAACCTCATGTCAGCAAGACGGCAGCTTTAAATTGACACTCCGGATCTGTTCTAAATTTGAAGGTGATTTATCATTGCTAGTGAGAGGTGACATGGGTGCAGTTTAATCTTGTTTTATAAAACAGTTCTGACTGTAAATTCTGACCGGATGAACCATGTTCAAATAAATTGAATTTAGTTAACAGAATCAACTGACACATGACATAAGAAACAAGAATCCAAATTCCAATAATACTGTATCCTTGCTGTGTCAATGCAATGAAAGTTCCTGAATGACTGGTTAGACCAGAATAAATACTACAGAAAGGGTGAGAAGAAATGTGTGTAAGCGTGTGAGAGAGAGAGACCGGCACAGCTCTGTTCCAGTATCCTGCAATTCATCTGGGGAGAGGTGAGCTCCACACTTCCTCAGCAGCTCCACAACATCCTTACGCCTACAGACAGAGAAATGTGGCATATCTTAAATGGATAATTATGAAAAAATGAAAATGATGATCAACATCAATGGCCTTTGTTAAACCCCTGGCGCCATGTGGATTACTTTTATGATGGGTGACGCGAATCTAACATTCATTCCATTTTCTCATAACTCTTTACAATCATTTAACACTTTATTTAACTTGTTTAAGACGGTGCTCACAAGGATGCTGAACAAAATGGGAATTTTGCCAGAGTTTTGTTTTAGTTGTGCGTGTCACACAGACCAGAGATTCGCAGCATTGAGCTCTCTTTTGTCTCTAGTCATATTAGAATGGTGTGCATTTGGTCCGAATGTAATGATAGAATATCCGACTGGCCTGTCAATGTCTTTATGTACTTTCTACTGCCAATATACATGCACAACACTTGGCTGTGAGCAACTAAGTCATGCTGCTGCTACATGAATAGCAGATCTATACAGGTGAAGCTGGGGAAGTTGGAGGGTTTTTGAAAAGCGTGCTGCACTTCTAAGGCAAATGGGAAATGTATAATTTTACACTAATGCACCTACGATCAATGATTAAAACATGAAAGAAAAGAATGGCGTGGATGCGATCAAATGGCTCTATAATTAGGTGGACAAACTTAACAGTAATAACATGAGAGCGAAACCACTAGATGACTTTAAAAACCTTAGTGGTGTCAGTTTGTGTAGCGGGAAGAAATATGTTCCATGATAAAAGACCTGTTATACAACATGCCCACACACCCGCACATTGGTTGTGGTGAAAACAGAGAAAAAAACTTTAAGGTACAGCAAAACATTCAGTTATATACACATTTATAAGCTTCCTAATGCATTTAATGTAAATAGATATCAAGCTAAATCATCCGACCTTACTGGCCTGTCTTACCTGAGGTGAATGGCATTGCGCAGGGGTGTATCGCCAAAGCGATCTTTGACAAAGACTGTGGCCCCTTTACTCAGCAGATACTGCACCACTTTCACCTGTCCCTCACATGCGGCGATGTGAAGGGGAGTTCGGCCATCATAATTCGCCAAGCTCAAGTCAGTGCCCTATAAACAACAATAGCAAAAAAAGAAAGCGTCTCTTTTTTCCCCTGCTATTTGGTACGATCAAGTATTGTTACTTTATTACTGTACAATTTTAAAATTATCTCTGGGAAACATTTCCTTTTCCTAATAAAACATGCCATTCCTCACTATTTTGAACAGAAGAAATCGTCACCAGCTCAGTGACACTATAGCAGTGTCCAATTCGTTAACGAGTTGATTGTTTTCAGTAAACCTATTAAATCAGTTGGCAAATCACACTAAACGATTCATTTGAGAATCTGATATCATCTGTTCACGGATTCAAATGATCCTATCAGAGTCTCCGGTTAACAATTCACTGCATTCACTGCAGTCTGACTCAAAATGAGCCAAGAATGGAGATCCTCTGAACTTGCATGTCACTTATAATGCAAAGAGTTATTAATGCTAATTTTAAGATTTATTATTGTAATAAAAGAAAATCATAGACCAGGACTGACAGTTTATATTTGTCAAAACACATTTAGTTTGTTTTTCTAATTTTTTATATACTTTATGGCCTACGTATTTGGTTATTTTCATTTGTTTACACAACTGAATAATCAGTAATAGTTATCAGTGTATGACAACTTTTGATAATAAAATATGGCGCATATACAATTGCTAAATAAATAAACATTCGTTCAGTTAGTAGTTTTTACTTTAAACTTTTTTCTCTAATAAATTTGAAAAGGAAAACGTAATACTTTTACTGGAGTGGTGTTTTAATAGGGTATCCTACTTTTACTCCAGTACTTGATTTATGTACTGCCAGGTTATAAGATGTTGAGTCGATAAGGCCTTAAAACAGCTATTTGGATTTCTTGTTGAAGGGATATTCTGCCGGTATTCATTTGAAGATTCAGCTTGTGTTGAAGTGTCTTTAAAGGCAATTCACAATGCATCAACATGCTGACCAACAGCAACAGACACTTGTTTTTTTTTTTCAGATCAGTGTGTTGCGGTCTTTGTCTGTTGGTACACCGACTGGATATACCAAATGAGCATTTGTTGGGTCGTGAAATGCACAAAGGGTTACAAATGTAAGTCATTGCAAGACACTTTCTGTTACAGCAAATACCCAAATGCTTACCATTTCTCTTATGGCCTCTAAAGCCTCAGTATCTCCATTCTTAGCAGCAGCACAGGCCAGAGCGGGCGTTAGCGCATTTCGGATGGCTTCAAGCTCCTAAGGACATCAATAATATTATAGTGGATTACAACAGTTAATCACAACTTTTTCTGGTCCTGAATATGCCTCTTCATTATGGGGTTATACAAACTCAACCAGAATAACAAGATTAGAAGCAAAAGGTCTGGCCTACTCACCTCTTTACAGCCAATGCTGAGGGACCTGGCGATGACCTGAATAAAGCGACTGTCGCTAAGAGAGAGCTTTGCACCCTCCAGGTCAGCTACCATCTCACCACGCAGGTTGCGACTCAGCATCTTATGAACAAATAGCATGTTTTAAATCCATACAGTAACATTACTAACACTGTACTGTGCAAACTGTCCTGGGAGTCAGTCATTTTGTTTTACCTTCCTCTTCTCTTCTTTACTGATGTCTTGTTTTGCCAGCACATAGGAGAGCTTTGAAAGAGCAGCCTCTGGAGTCATATCAAACCCAGCAACCACACCTGCCTTACTCAAAGCCTGAGAGGGAATAATGAAGAAGTACACACTCCTGGAGTAAACCCAAATGAAGCCTTTCTCAAGCAAACTCCCATACCTGGCCAGTGGCGTATGATATTGTGACTGTGCCCTTGAGGCACTGAGTGCAGTTGACAATGATGAGTCCTCTCTCAGTCGCTTTACGGATCTCATCCAGCAAGTCTTGGCGGTTGTCAGGGGCGTTCCCACTGCCGTAGGTCTCCAAAATGACACCGTCCATGGGGGCCGTCAAAAAGGCCTTGACCTGATGTGAAAATAGACCTCATTGAACATCTGAAAACTTTCATGTCGACATTAATTTATTATTTAACATTCACAAGCCTTTTTCTTTCCATAATATAATGTAAGATTGAAACAGAAAACTGAACAATAAAATAGGGATTTGCGTACCCCAATGGTTTACCTTTTTCAAATCTAACATTATTTACTACTATGGCCATAATCTTGTATCATTATTATTTAAAACTAAAGTTAACCAGCATATGATTACTTATTTTGTATGCAAAAATACATATGGATAATAATTCATATACATTCACTACACTATATATATATATATATATATATATATATATAGCTAGACTAGCTTTAGCTTTACCATAATGATAATGAGAAAAACACAAACGATGGCATTATGACTAAATGAACATGAAGAGACATAAATATTAAATATACAACAAATGTTTTGTCACTCAACATTAAAGATGTTTGATCAAAATCTGTGGCATATTACCACACAGCCTTACTGTCTCAGTAGTAATCCCTGGGAAGAGTCGCAGGAGACCCACATTTTGGTTCATTTGAGTGTTGACGGTGAATTTTGCAGTTATGCTTGGTCGCCACACAGTGTCCCAGTTAACTAAACAATAACAAATAATCATTTTTACATCATAATACAGGCATTAGTGTAATTCCATCAGTAATGAAGAAGTTTAGGCTACATGAAACTGCAAGCAGAGTCTTGTGACACAGTCTGTTAAGCTACTTGAAATCTACTACAGATTGTGAGATACATTTACTATATATATATATATGTATGTATTTTAGCTTAATATTTCAGACTTTTGCAGGCATAAATGTTGGAAGAACTGGAATTACTGCTGATGTCGACTTCAAAATTGGCTAATGGTGGAAGATTTGGTGAGGCAAATGCTTTAAAGCTTCCAGAGTCCACCTTGGTGACACGATTGCCTCTGTACAGCTTGTGGTGAAAATAGAGGCAAACCTGTGAAGAAATAAAGAGAAAGGGTTATTTTCTTGTCCCTTGCTAATTTCAAACAGTTTTCAATAATTGTATATGTTCCTTTATTGTACTTTAGTGTGTGTCAGCCTTCACTGAAACATCTTACCAGGGATCATCAAAACATACTGACTTATTTGACAGGCAGACGTGACTACTCAAAAATTAGATCCGTTGTCAATGATTTTCATTATTGAATTTTTTTTTTGTCACTTGTTATTTATTAGTTTAGTGGTCAGCCCTAGTTCGCATGCAGACATTCACATTCTCATTCACACCTACAGACAATTTTAGCTTCTCCAATTCCCCATGCAGAATGTTTTTAGATTAGTGGGAAACCAGAGCACACAGACAGAGGAACACATGTGGAGAACTACATGCAGACTCATAACATTTATTTTATATTCAACACTATGAGAACACTATACAACCATTTTTAATATCTGTATCATACTGCTTGCTCATACTTATTTTGCAATGAATATAAAAGTATCTCTTAAATTACAAGAAATATCTCTCACCTCGGGAATGACAAACTGTCCTGCAATCAACAGCGCCCCCAAGAGGTTATCCCTCCCATCACTCCTCATCTCAAAGATGGGCACCTGCCACACATTAAATGGTTAGTTAAAGGAATAGTCTATTTTTTAAATATTTTTAAAACGTGTTACCTGTGAGCCAGTGAGGACGACAGGCTTTCCCAGATTCTCACACATGAATGATAAGGCAGAGGCGGTGTAAGCCATGGTGTCAGTGCCATGCAGAACAACAAAGCCATCATATTCCTCATAGTACTTCTGTGAACGAAACAAAAAATTCTCAGCACTGACTGTTTAAAGTGGAAGAAAAAAATCTAAAGATGGTTAAAAAGGCACCTCAATGTCTTTTCCAATAGTCATCCAGTCTTTTGGAGTCATGTTGCTGGAGTCAAGCAGGGGAGAGTACTCTAAAAACGTATACACAATCCTCTTGTCCAGTTTGGATCGTCTGAGGTGAGCCAGACGAAGACAAAATGAGGCTCGATTTAAGTCATCATACATTGGGCATGTACCATAATGACAACAAGCTTCAAAAACCAATCGATATTTCATTTAGTAGTGTTAAACAAAAAGAAAAAGGAAAGCTGCAAGCAGTGATAAAAGGCCGCTCACACCCAGGGCCACCACCACCCAGTGGCCATAGGAAAACAGTGAACAGTGCTTTTAAGGGGTACAAAAAAGTCATTTTTGATGTGCCACACTTCCTGTTGTCAGCAGGTGGCACTTTGACTGGCCAGACAGATCAGATATTGTAATGAGCATGAGTTACAAAAACTTCCTGTTTCTTGGCATTAAAGGAGTAGTTCACTTTAAAAAAACAAACTTTTGCTGATAATTTACTCACCCCCATCCAAGATGTCCATGTCTTTCTTTCTTCTGTCGAAAAGAAATTAAGGTTTTTGATGAAAACATTCCAGGATTTTCTCAATATAATGAACTTTAATGGGAACCAAGCGGTTCAAGGTCCAAATGAGAGTTTCAGTGCAGCATCAAAGGGCTTTAAACGATTCCAGACGATGAATAAGGGTCTTTTCAAGCGAAACGATTCAAAATCAATTCAAAAATAAATAAAAAAGTTTAAGTTTTATAAGCACAAATGCTCTCCTTGCTCTGTTATGCTTGTCAAAATGAACAAATCTTTTTTCGAGTCATGACTCGAAGGGTCCTAGATAAGACCCTTATTCATCGTCTGGTGTCGTTTAAAGCCCTATGAAGCTGCACTGAAACTCTCATTTGGACCGTTTGGTTCCCAATGAAGTCCATTATATGGAGAAAATCCTGGAACGTTTTCATCTAAAACCTTAATTTCTTTTCGACTGAAGAAATAAAGACGTGGACATCTTGGATGACATGGGGGTGAGTAAATTATCAGCAAAAGTTTTTTTTAAAGTGAACTACTCCTTTAATAGCAAGCTTTAGCACTTTGCAAAGTGTTGTATGATTTTATGTGTGTCTAGCAGGCACTTGATTGCATCCTAAAATGTTTTTCTGGGAGAGCATTGCAGTGTAAAGCATGGAATTTCCTTTTACCAGCAGCTGGCGCTATGACGGTAACTGGCATGTAGATGTCTTCAGGCCAGGACTCTTATCAAACAGGTGGAGTTTGGGGCAGATCTACTACTGTTACACTTAAACATACTTAAAATTATCATTTTATATACTAAAAAGTGAGAAAATTCAGTCCCACGCAGTATTGAAATAAGTATACTAGTAGCCTACATATTAGTATACTTACTACATAAAGTAGCCTATATTTAAAACATACTTAAGTAATCAAATGAACTTGAAGTACACTTTTTTTTCACACAAAAAAAGTCAGAATTGCGAGAGATAAACTTGTCATGTTCTATAGAATCATCTCTGCATATTAACCAAGGAGAAAGCATTTAGTGGTTCTCAACTGCTGGGAAAGCACCCAAAAATGTATCACAAGACTTTTCTGATAGGATCAAAGAAAGTAAGAAAAAAACAATGCTATAATAAAAGGCAATCCACCACATACGTGTTTAGTAAAGATGACAGATTACATAAAACTTATCAACTTTAAAGGTCTTACAATATCTTTTGTTCTTGACATCATGTATTGTGTTGTGGCTAATACTAATACAAAATAGTGTTGTTTTTAGCCTTTTACACTCCACATCAGCAGTTCTGTAAGCATTTACACAATTTTCAGTAAATTGTGAGTGCTAGAAGCTACCCTTGGATATCTTTCATGTCGTGGTTGGTAACTTATTTTTTTTTTTTAATTCATTTATTTATTTATTTTGTTGGCCTACTTGTGCATGATAAATTAATTTGGTTTCTAAATGGTATCACCAAATAATTTACCATAACACTCTGGATCCTGGTTAGCCACCTCCTTAAACTTGATTACATGTTTGCATGGGAACTTACGGCAACACCAGTGTTTTATCCGCAGACTTGTAATATTCATACAGCTTTGTCCGTTGTGCATAAGGCTCATCATGTAGAATAGGGAGTGTGCGTAGAGTTTTAACAAGAGCATTTGGTTCTGGAGAAAGAACTGCAAAAAGAAAAGAAAAGCATATAAGAAAGTTGCATCTGACAACAAATTCACAAGGCTTATTGAAAACCCCTGGCACAGTTGCTGCATCATGTTTTATATGTTTGATTCAGCATTTTGTGAACGCGTCGAAGAAACTGTAACAAACGAGATCTATGTGATCTATGGCCAAGACTCTTTTCTAACCGTTGACAAGATTTTCCTGTCATGAATGACACAATGCTTCCTCGCTATTTTCTAGTTTTTCCAGAAATCCCTGTTTACTGTTGTATGGCAGGGGTTCTCAACTCCAGTCCTCGCGACCCACTGCTCTGCATATTGTGTATGTCTCCCTTATTTAACACACCTGATTCAGATCCTCAGCTCGTTAGGATAGCCGTAGAGTCTATCTTAACGAGCTGAGGATCTGAATCAGGTGTGTTAAGTAAGGGAGACATTAGACATACACAATATGCAGAGCAGTGGGTTGTGAGGACTGGAGTTGAGAACCCCTGTTGTATGGTATTGATGCACTGTTAGGCTACACACACACACATACACACACACACACACACATATGGGGCCAAAAAGTAGGCCTATTTAGTCAGACACTGATTGTGCAAATTCTCCCACTTCGAATAATGAGAGAGGTCTGTAATTTCCATCATGTAGGCTACTACACTTCAACTATGAGAGACAAAATGAGAAAAAAAATATCCAAGAAATCACATTGTAGGATTTTTAAAGAATTTATTTGTAAATACTTTAAATTTGAGGTGGTGAATTTTGTATTTTTGTAAATTCACCACCTCACGTGAAGTGGCCTATCTACTCAGTCAAGTAGGCCTAATCCACGACCCACAGTCTTCTATATTGGACCAGTTTATGCAAAATTCTTCTTTTTTCATAACAAATCAATGCATTTTTTTAAAAGAAATTGTGAGTATGATTTCATGTAATAATTTTAGAATTGTTTTCACACCTGTCATAGTCAAAACATTTTTTGAACCAAAAAAGCCTCTTTTCAGAGAGCTGATCAAACGAGCCGGCTCACGAAAAAGAGCCGGAATGCCCGCCTTCACTACAGCTGTTTCTGAGCGGGAGACTGTGTGCGGAGAGCATTTGCTCAATATTATTATCTCATTTTTGACGAAGGTGGCGTTTAGCGGCTTTTGCATTTAAACTCATATCGAAAATGCCGATATCCATAAAAAACAAGCAAAAAAAAACATTGGCAATTTTTATCATAATTGATGTTATTATATAAACAAATCATTATTTCGAGTCATTCAAAACAACCAACAAGGGCTTTGAATGCATAGTTACAGCCGCGCACGCGCACCTCGCAGTTTTCCGAATCCCTTCACCACCCCATCTCCTCACTCATAGCTGGTTCTATTCCCTGCTGTAGGCCTTCTCTGGGTTCAGACCAAATTCTGTGCTCGGCACTCTCCCCTTGGACACCATGCTTGCCATTCGAACATCTAATGCTTTATGTGTTTACAATTAATTTACAAATGTACAATTTGTAAGTGTGAACTTATACTTATTCATTATTTTGATATACTGACTGTTTGCATGTTCTTACAACAGAATATTCTGGGAGCCATGAGACTTTTGAAAACGTGTAAATGTGTATATATGATTTTTTTTTAATTGATTTTTTTTTTTAGAATGTTGGCTATTTCAACTTAGAATTAGATGCGAACTTTATTTTATTGATTGCACTCTGGATTAAGAATAAAATCATAAAGAATCTAACCTAATATGTATCACAGCACAGCTCTAAACAGTAACTTATACACTGACATAATGAAAGTACACTCCTTTGTGGTGTATCTGAGTTCTTTGGACCAAGATAAGATTTTATTAAAGATAAAGAGTGAAGTGAGCTTCCTGAAGCTGTGTTATTGTGCATGGGCAGAATGGTTTTATAGGCTACACTTGCAGTAGCTCTGGCTGACATGGTAAAATAAAGCACAAGCCTGATAGAAGCAAACTTTCAACTACACAGTCCCAAAATATTGGCTTTTACAATTCTGTTTATCTTCACTGTTACATTATTTAGGCCTGGCTTTCCCACTCTTAAAGAATAGGTACGTTCCATTCGACCGTAAGTGGACTGCGAAGTGAACTTCACAGGATATTTCGGCATCTTTTGAGATTCCAAGGGAACGAACATGTTCAGTTCGAAGGGCACTGCAAACGGCATAGGGCATAAGGGAACATCGACCAATCACTTCACAGGAAGTGGAGAGCAAAAATCACCCAACTGCCATTATTAGGGTTGCCGACGTCTGGACAGGAAAATAAGGAACAATCGTGGTTCTTTGAAGGTAAATAAGGGACAGAATAATAAGGGACACTCAAAATATTTGTTCTGTAGTGCATGTCATTCGAGTGTGTCTGCAGTTACCGTAAGAGTAAAAAAGATATATGAAAGGTTCTCAGAAATACACATTTGGGTCAATTCATGTCAAAAATCAACCAAATTTCATAAACTTTCCAAACTCAAATTTTTGATTTTGTAAATAAATAAATAAATAAATAAAATAAAATCTGAAGACACAAATATAAATGAAGAAGAAAGCCAAAATATTAAATGTGATGGGTGTATACTGTTTTGTAAAGGGGGGTCAAATTATCATTTTCACCTGGGATTTGGAGTCAGATTACAGAGGGTATAAAAATGACTTTTCTTTGGGTTTCTTAATTTTAAAGGCCCAACATGGCTTCATGAGTAGCCTATCAATGATGCGTCCCATATGAAAGCGGAACGTTTGTCCTGTATTTTCAGACAAACGCTCTAAAAGAATGATTCATTCCTTTGATACAAATCATTGTTTGATTTTGCGAACCGTTCACGGAAGGCTTTAAGACCGGTCGCTTGGTTCCCTGACGCTGTATAGCCGTCACTATGGGAACACCTTTGATTCGCTAAATGTCTGAAGCTACCATAGACATATACACTAGACCTCAGCTTGGCTACGGCAGTTCATTGGAACGAATGCGTCAATAGAGCCGCCATCTTGAAACAGGGGAGCCCCTCCACTTTAATGCATCAGCGGCAATGTAATAGACACAGGTCTAACGGAAATAAAATCACCATAAATCATCATGAATGCGATTTTTCTTGTTTTTTTGGTTTGTTCCAACGGTCAGACATGTATTTATCATTGATTCCAGAGAGAATTTTTTTTTAAAACATTCTTCCTAGTTCAGATTTTATCCATGAATATCATACACGGCACAAAAGTCCGCCACCATCAATGAATTCGAAGTAAAGGCAGAGATAGCAGCGTTACCTAGCTACTTCCTATGACAAGACTCCTGTTCCAAGATGGCGGCGGTTTTGACGCATGCTTAGAACCCCAAGGTGAGGTCTAGTGTGTATGTCTATGTGAAGTTACGACCCAGCAAAACACTGATCTATATAATGTCATTCAGCCCCGCCCCTTTTCAGCGCTGCGCTCGTTGTCTTTTGACTTCCGTGCGGTGGCCGAGAGAGTTCAACGTGTTGCAACCTAAAGAAGACGCATGCAAATATAAAAAAACGTGTGCAAATATAAAAACGTGTGCAAATACAAAAAAACATCCGCAAATTTAGAAAAACACCTTCATCAGTTCCACAACACACGTGTGCTCCAAGTACTCACAACACAACCAAATATACAAAACGCGCTGCAAAAGCTCACAACACAACCAAATACAGAAACAGAGACCACAACGGTTCATTATAAGCTTTTATAATTAAAAGTAGGCTAGCCTCTGCAGCACAGCACAAGAAAAAACTTGCTACTGCACTGACATTAAATAATGCACATTGAACAACACAAACATTCAGTATTAGGCCCAATATGCAGTTATACACAACCTATAAGCATAAGCCCTTCTTCACAATAACGATTAAAAACTTGAACATAACAGAAACTCGTTTAAACGCCAAACCAAGAACATTAAACATGTATAGGCTACAGAAAATATCAGTCACCAAATGGTGTCTCCAAATAAAACAGCGAAATTAAAGAAATTCTTTTAAAATTATGTTGTCGTGAATCCTTAATTTGATCAGTTTTGATCGGTTCTTAAATTGAAGTCTCAAAGCTCCTTAGATTCCTTTAAAAAAAGAGGAAAATGATGGCCTTATGCTTTTATTAGTGAACTGTTCTCAGTATTTTTTTTATATTTGTAACACCGAACCACCATTTCTTTAATCAAACACTATTCAAATTAACAAATTAAATTATGAAATTACGTTTTTACAAAAAAGTGGCTATTAAACGCATCTTAGGGTGATTTGGAATATGGCCACTCAAACAGTCGCATGAAAAGATAAATAGTTCTCTATGCGAGACAGCCTCATGAAATAAGGCTATAATGTTAGGATGTTGCTTTCTTTTTAGGCATGTGTTTTCATTTTTATATTTTAATGAATAGTTGTTATGCTGGTAAGTCAATGTGAAAGTGTAACTTCATGTGAAAGTGTAACTTTTTATATATAATTAAATAATTAATTTAATTTCTGATTAGCCTAAAAACAATAAAGTATAGCTAATTCAGAAATACACTCAATTTGTTTAAGATGTTCATCAGAGTATGGCATGCATTTTATATAGGCCTAATTAAAATAATTTACAATAGTAAAAATCAATAATAGCAATTACAAAAGAAAAAAAGACAATGATTTTTTAGATAAAATCTATAGCTTTTTTTTGTTGCAATTGTATGTGTGCAATATCTACATCTTAATAATTATATAATAAACGGTGCTAATTAGTTGTGAGTATGAACCCTACAGTCAATTGTGAAACTTACCTCCGTCATGCAAGATCATTCCTATGGTTCCTCCGGTGTTTATGACCAGGACCCTCGTCTCGACATCGGTACTCAGATCAGGAGAGCCCGAACTGTCGCAAGAGACTCTCCTGCAACCCTTTCCCACGGCGCTTCGGCAGAGAGACGTCTTCGTCTGAAACACATCAGATTGATTTAACCTGTTGCTCAGTGATGTCATGCTTGATAAAGCCCAAAACTAAGCAACAATTTATTTGAGAGACATGCAGCGCGCAGATTTTAAAGGCTACTCGCACCTAACTAAGCCTAAATTAACTTCTTCTCTTTTATCAACACAACAAACCGAATCACGAGGCTATCAGATACATGTGAGTTTTACAATGAGTTGTAAAAGAAACCTTTGTCTTATCAAATAGAGTAAAAAATAAATAAATAAATCTTACCAGGAAATTGAAATCCATGTCTTTGTTGTTGTTGTTGTTGTAAGGCTATGTAAATTCAGATAGGATGACTTGTGCTATTTACAATTGACTCTTTTATTTGTTGTAGATATGAAGTGAAACTTTGATTAAGCCAATGAGGGCGCTGGACAACTGTCACGTGACTGAGAAATAAATAGATAAAAAAAAAACCCTGCGAATTGCGTAAGGTCAAATGGCTTAATAACTGCAGTTGCAGTTTTTCGTTTTCCTTTCATTCTATCGTTCTATTAAAAGTTGCTCAGATAACCCAGCTGAGTTAGACATTTTATAATATCTCACATAGGCCAAACTGTTTTTCTGTGCATTCCTCACATTAACATTTGCACAACAGTTAGTTCAACCTCCACAACATTCAGTCATTTTTGCACATCATAGTAGCAGTTTCTCATTCCTTCCAACAAATTGCCAATGCTTTGGGATATGCATCAATTGCTTTCAACTCTCTGCTGTTTTATAATTGCAATGTCACGTCAGTCAAAATTAACTAAAGGCCTGCAGTGAATGCTGAATTTATTCCATATAAAACTAATAGTCTTCATTTCATTGCTTGACTAACTAAATATGTCAAGCAAATAAAATAAATATCTTTTTTTCTCTGAAAATGTCTCCTAAATTGAATTTCTCTCAGGTGAACCTATATAGAACCTATATATGAACTATATAGGCTACCTATATGACCCTGTAGCCCAAGACTGGTTGCCCATTAAAGCTAAGCAGGGCTGAGCCTGGTTAGTACCTGGATGGGAGACCTTCTGAGAAAGCCAGGTTGCTGCTGGTAGAGGTGTTAGTGAGGCCAGCAGGGGGTGCTCACCCTGTGGTCTGTGTGGGTCCTAACGCCCCAGTAAAGTGATGGGGACACTATGCTGTCAAAAAGAGCACCGTCCTTCGGATGAGACGTTAAACCGAGGTCTTGACTCTCTGTGGTCATAAAAAATCCCAGGATGTCTTTCGAAAGAGTAGGGGTGTAACCCCGGCATCCTGGCCAAATTTGCCCAGTAGCCTCTGTCCATCATGGCCTCCTAATCATCCCCATATACACCAATTGGCTTCATCACTGTCTCCTCTCCACCAGTAAGCTGGTGTGTGGTGAGCGTTCTGGCGCAATATGGCTGCCGTCGCATCATCCAGGTGGATGCTGCACATTAGTGGTGGTTGAGGAGATCCCCCCCTTCTATGTGAAGCGCTTTGAGTGTCCAGAAAAGCGCTATATAAATGTAACAAATTATTATATGTGGCCAGACAGAGAGGAACGTCTGGATGTGCGTGAATGGTTTACAGTACTATGTAGGCCTCTATGTTATGGCGTGTGCCGAGGCAGCGTGTAGATTATGGTCTGCAATGTATATGCGCAGGGAATTGAGCAGATGGAATTTTCCCCTTCACCCATTCTCTTATTATTGGGGGCAAACAAATTTTGTTTTCTTTATTGTTTGAGACTGTCTATATTAATTCACTAGGAATTCATTAATTCACCTATATATTCAGCCTTTTAACTAGACCGTTTCTACTTGTCTTGTTGTATTTGGCTGCATTTAATTTTTGAGAAAATGTAAATATTTAGTTATAGGCTGTAATAAATGTGTCTGAAAAAATAACGAGGCATTTTAATTGATTACTAATAAACTATTGTTTTCCTAAATCAGTGTCGGCTATAAACATATCTCCAACTCCGTATGCACCTTTAGAGAGAAATGCACATTTCATACAGATTACATAAGAAGGTATTAGCTTTCGATTCGAATTTGTTCTTTTAAAGTGCATTTCAAGCTATAACCTTTGGTTTCAGTTCTCGTGCTTCAGATCATGAAAGTGCGCCTGATTGTTGTTGTTATTTTATTTTACAAAAGCACAACATTTTCTTGTTATTGTGAGATATCAAGTTCGCGCTCCAAAACACACCGCTCTTCTAAGTCAGGTGACTGTAAATGAGCAAAACCCGTTTCCATTGCAGTTTTGCGAAATATTCCTTTTTCTAATTGCCTGAAAAACCTCCTCATGTGAGAGTAAAAACATTTTTTGCGATAAACGGGAGTTTTTGCGAAATTGACGTTTTTTCATTAAGCGTATTTTCATTTCGCAATTTCAGTTTGCACAATTTGAAGGGTAATGGTGGCTGCTTGTAAAGGTTACAGTCTCTTTTTTTCTGTAGCAGCCACTCTGAAGTCCGAACGAAGTCTTTTGCATTTTACAGCGGGTGAATCTCCAGTTGTCACTGGTGATTGTCGTTTGAACATTTCTGGATCCGTCATCAAATTGATAAGTTTAATTATATGAAGTACAGTGAGAAACGGCTGTAAGTCTCCACCTCCAGCGCACACAACATAGCTAGCCTAGACTCCTCGTTTATGTGTACAGATGTGACGTAATGAGGCAAAGACATGCTCGAATCTCCTGCGGAAATCCACCAGTAGTACCACTGGAATTAAAAAGATTATTAAAAGCTTACCGCTTTGATTCGAGCTAACGTTATAAGGCAAGCAGAACGTTTTGAACACTGGCAGCAAGTGGTAACTCACGGCAATTCGTTCGAATTTTACAAGGTGGCTCTTAAGGCCTCATTATGCTTCTGCGTCAACTCCACGGCGTAGCTACGTCGCCACTGCTACGGTGTCGTGGCCGTTTTATACTTCTGCGTGAGGTTGTGGTGCATCGCGGTGCATTTCGCCGCCAGAACGCTAGAGGGGTTCGCAAATCTCTTTGGTTCCGTGTGCCGCGAGCGAAAGAGAGAGAATGTTGTTTTAGCAGCTGCCAGCTGGAGCTAATCGACGTTGAATAACAAGACGACACAAACTTTATCCCCACAGAATCAACATGGAGGTCCCGGGCCCGTTCCACCCATAGACAATAAAATAAAGGTTCCACCCGAGCTGCCATAACGATACCTGTTCGGAATGACTTAAAGGATTTTTTCAGTCTCCACGTGGAACTGTGCTATGGCAGGATAATGTGTCCAGTGGCAGACTTGGTTAGTACTGTATTATCAATGATGTAACCGTGAACATTGTATTGAAAATAAACAACAAACTGTGTTTCAAAACAAACGTTGATTTATTGATTGATTGAAGTTTATTGCGAGCAAAAAAGAAAGAAAAGAATATAGACATATATATTAACAATGAAATAAAAAAAACAGTTTATTTTTAGATTAATTCTTTATTTACTTTCTTTATAAGAGTATTATAATTATCAGAACGAGGGTGCAAATGTTAAAAATAGCGCTAATAGCGGGAGGGGGAAATCGGAAAAGCTACACTCCTGAATTGATGTATAATGATCGATTCGACGCAGAAGCATAAAACAGGCTTTACGAATTCATACGATCTTACTCATACGAATTATATGATTTTTGCTAAATCGAACATATTTTACGAGTTGCCCAATTCGAATGAATTTGTACAAATTACCTACCCTATTTGTTTAATTGATTTAATGTTATGTATATTGGATAGAATTACACATTCAGGAATATTTTATTTAGGCCTATATAAATTTGAGTAAACCCAACATCTTAAGGATTTATTTTTTTTTAATAAAAATGACTCATTGTCAATGGCCATAACTGTCAGAATAGTGTTGTAAAACTGTTATCTGTTAAGTAAGCATGATTGGTAGGCTAAAAGTAAATTTTGCAATTATTCACAAATTATGATGACCATGTCATTTTAAAGGATATATACATCTTTGCAACATCAAGTGACAATAATTTTAGGAACTTAAAATTCTCAGAAATGTTGCCTAATCCAATCTAAAAATCTTTGATTATTTGCCTGATGCACCATATAGGCCTACGTGCCAGGGGCGATTCTAGGATTTTCCTTTTGGGGGGCTTAGCCCCCAATGAGGGTATGATTAAAAAAAAAAAAAAAAAAAAAAACAAGGTAAAAGTTTAATTTAGGGTCTAATGCTCACTTTCATTACCATCCAATTACAGGGTTTTATAATCACTGTAGTCCTGGATTTGAGTTGTGGTGGTAGTTAGGGGGGTTCGGGGTTTCCCCGAGAAAATTTTGAATTCTCTGAACTATTATGTCCATTTGAAGATGTTTTGAAGGCATTTTTTTGTTTTGTTTTTTGATAAAACCATGTCAGTGGGCAGATGATTATTTTTCTCTCTTCATCAGCATCACACTCTTTTTCTCTTTGTTTTTCTCTTGCCCTGTCTCTTGGCCTCCTAAAGTTGAGCTTTGACTGATAATTGAAGACCCCCCCCCAAAAAGAAATAACTTTAAAACTGTCAGTAGATTTGTCAATACCTGCTCTCTCCTCATCTCGCTTGTCTCCTCATCATCGTGCCCTTTCTCCCCCCATCCTAAAGCTGAGCTTTTTTTTTATTTACTAAAGGCTACAATTTGTATTATATTTTCAATATGTACACATTCATTATTAATCATGTAGGCCTACCTTACATGATGAAAACAGATTTGTTAACGTTTCTTGTCTCACAATGACATTATTACATTAGGCTGACGTTACATTTCAGTTCAAAAGGGCGAAATTAGATGAAATTAAATTAGTTTTCCTGATTATTTTTTGTTTATCATTCGTTTAACATTTATGACCTAAAAAAACTGTCGAATATATAACGTTATAAGTTTAGCTACATCTCGCACTTGCCACTTGTCCGTCCCGTGCACTGAAGTCGAGTCGTGCTGCTAAATTTCGCGCTCAGCTTCTGTGAATGTACTGTAAAGCCCGCCTACATTGATTTGATTGGTCATCTCAAATATTCTGACATTGATGAGCAGTGACAGACCAATGGGCTCAGATGAACACACGCACCATTTCCTCTCTTTTTGACATGTCTGCTCGGCGGCACTGCGGATTTAAGATGTAGAACGCGCTGAATCTGATTAAAACAAGACTGAAGCGAACACGAATTTGTGTATACATTAATCACAAATTTTTACTGGGGCTAGGCATAAATTGAAGCCCCCTAAGGGCCTAGTGATGCCCCTGCTACATGCAGTGCAGTCTTGGTACCCAAAAACTGTATCCAACGCAGAAGTATAAATGCTCACAAAAGGCCAATTTATACTTCTGCGTCGAGGGTACGCCAATTTATACTTCTGCGTAGGGTGCGCGCAGTAGGTACGGCGTAGCATACGCACAGACGCGTCCCATACCGCGTACCCTTCGCCGTCGCCTGACGCGCACCTCCTCAAAAATGTAACTACACGTCGCGACGACGCGGACCGCAAGATCGGTGATTGGTTGGCTTGGTAGCATCGCATTTCCTCCTACGCATTTCCGCACGTACCTTCTCACGCATTTCCACCACTGTCTATGATTTCCACAAGTTTCATCTCCTCCGAAGTCTTCTCTCATTTATGCCTTTCAGTTTTAGTAATTTCACTAAAGTGAACTGTTTTTCCACCTTAATAAGCTCCAATTCCAACATGATCAGCTCTCTTTCACTCGTAGTAACCTAGCCGCGAGGAATCTAAACACAGTGGAACATTAAAACTCTCCGCCGCCAACTAGCGTTTCGGAGCAGTACTGCAGAGCAACCAAGACCTGAACGCAGAAGTATAAATGCTCACAACGGCGTCGCCTACGTGCGTAGCCAACGCCGTACACTACGGCGTACCCTCGACGCAGAAGTATAAATTGGCCTTAGTGTACGGCGTTGGCTACGCACGGCAACGCCTTTGTGAGCATTTATACATTCCGTCTGCCTGTTCCAGAGGCAGAGCCTGTTCCAGAGGCAGGTCTGCACCGCCCTGGCCGTCCGAGGGGTCTGCACCGTCCTGGCCGTCCGAGGGGTCTGCACCGTCCTGGCCGGCGTCTGCACCGCCCTGGCCACCCGAAGGATCTTCACCGCCCTGGCCACCCGAGGGGTCTTCACCGCCCTGGCCACCCGAAGGGTCTTCAATGAGAATTTTATTATAACATAAAAAAAGAATAAAGCAATTTGATTCAAGAAATGTGTTTGCTTGTCCTATTGCTTTTTAAACTGTACAGTAATGTTGTTAATTTACTTAAAAAAATTACTACTCAGTTTAGTTTTATTGAAACCACAGCATATATCAATGGAAAAACACTAAATTCATGTTTGTTTAACAAGCACAAATTATGTCTCTTTTACATATAAATCATGTTGATTTTACAAACATATGAATCATATTTATTTAACAAATATAAATGATGTATCTATAACATATAGGCCTATAAATCATGTTCCTTAAACCTAACTTTATTATTTGGAACTATAGTGTTGTGAAACTGTCAAGTAAGCATACATTTATGGTAACCCATGATTGGAAACGGTTTGTTTTTGTTCACACATTATGATGACTATTTTATTTTAAAGGTCAAGAATAACTGCAACATCAAGTGACAATAATTTTAGGAACTTAAAATTCACAGAAAAGTTGCCTAATGCAATCTAAAAATGTCTTTTATTTTCCTGGTACAATAGCCTGCATGCAGTGCAGTCTTAATAATAATAATAATAATAATAATATATTTGATTTATAACGCACTTTTCAATCCGAAGAATCTCAAAGTGCAACACAGGAGAACAGTAACTAAAAAATAATAATAAAAACAATCAGCACAAAAACGCCTTTCTGACTAAAAAAGTCTTCAGTTCAGCTTTGAAAGTGTCCAGGCTCTGTCACAGACACACAAGAGGGATAGACAGATCCAATTTGCAGCAGTCTTTATTTTTAAAGGGTATTCCAAAATCAGAGTATTCCAGGCAGGGGTCAAAATCCACAAAGGCAGTCCAAAACATAAAACATAAACAAGGCTCGGACACAGAAGCGTGAGGACATTAAACAACGACTCCGTACACATACTAACACTGACAGGGAATATATACACATCTCAAACAGGGTAACACAGAACAGCTGGGAACAATGATAACGGGGAACAGCTGAGTGCAATGAACTGATGAGTGATAGTGACAGACAGAATGCTGGGAATTGCAGTTAATTGTGAAGGACACAGTGAGAACGAGGACCTCTAGTGCTAAACAAGGGAAACACAACCAGACACTGTGACATAACCCCCCCTCTACGGAGCGGCTACCAGACGCTCCATCAGACCAGGGCGTGACAGGGAAGAAACATCAGGGCGGGACGGAAGGGACAGACCAGGGGAGGGACGGAAGGGACAGACCAGGGGAGGGACGGAAGGAACACACGCCACCCGGTGCTCCTCATAGCCCCACGCTGGGAGAATCAGATTTGGTTCCCAGAGCTCACGCAGCTGTCTCAGACAGCCCCGTGGCCCATTCCAATCAGAGCAGATCTCCTCACTCAAGCTCGTGGCACGATCTGGCATCCCCATCCACAAGCGCTGGGCGCTTCATGCATGGGTGACCAACGACTACTCGTCGATTTGCCAGAAGGAGTTCTGAACACGATAAAAAAACACCCCACAGCGGCGTCTACTAGAAAGCTCTATGCTGCAAAATGGTCTGTGTTCTCAAAATGGTGCACCGACAAAAACTTAGACCCACGGACGTGCGAGGTTTCGTCTTTGCTCGTTTTCCTTCAGGAGATGCTGGATAAGGGCAGGTCCCCATCCACTCTAAAGGTTTACGTGGCAGCCGTGAACCTGAACCCCGACGCGCCCAGTCGCTGGGCAAAGACGAGCTAATCATCCGCTTCCTCAGGGGAGCCAGAAGTTCATCACCCCCCTCGCCCCCCTTCGGTTCCGGTCTGGGATCTTTCTATAATTGTCGAAGCTTTGAAAGCCCCTCCGTTCGAACCACTCGAGTCCGTGGACCTAAAATATCTCTCGCAAAAAAACGTTTTTGCTGATTGCTCTGGCCTCAGTAAAACATGTGGGGGACATTCACGCGCTATCGTCGAGCGCCGCGTATCTTGAGTTTGGACCTAATGACTCAGTCGTCATTCTCAAACCTAGGCATGGTTATGTTCCAAAAGCGATTGGTACCCCTTTCAGGGCACAAATTATCTCTCTGTCGGCTCTGCCTGCATTCGATAGCGAACGTGATGCCAATCTCCTTTGCCCGGTCCGGGCTCTGAGATTGTACACTACACGCGCTGCCGCGTTCAGACGCTCGGAGCAGCTGTTCGTGTCGTTCGGTGGCCGCACCAAGGGTCTGGCCGCCTCAAAACAGACACTGTCTAGATGGATAGTGGCCGCTATCGCCTCTGCTTACGCCTCTAAAGACCTGCCTTGCCCTTTGGGCATCAGGGCTCATTCCACTAGAGGCATGGCCTCATCGTGGGCATGGTCCTGCGGAATTTCCATTCACGACATTTGTGTGGCCGCGGGATGGGCCTCCCCGTCCACCTTTGTCAGATTTTATAACTTGGAAGTTCCCGCCTTACAGGCGAAATTACTGGCGGTCTAGTATGCTACAGCTCTCCTTAAGAAGCTGCACTATTGGGAGTTCTATCACAACCGGTTCGCCCCTTGTGCTTCCCCTATGTGTTTATGTATTATATGTATTAGTTCCCCGGCTCGGTTCTCTCTAGATGAACGCCACGTTTCGCTTCACGCTGAAAGAAATCGTCTAAACAGCCTAGGGAGAGCCCTTTTATACACTCAAGCCACGCCCCTTTCGGCGGGCTCTGACGTAATGAGCAAGCGCCTGCCGCTCATTGGGCGCAGGTTCAGCTCCGCTCTCCCATAGGCTTGTGCATTTCTCTCTGAACGAACCAATGAGCTGCTAGTTAGCCCGCTTATGGTCTGCCTCAGAGGAACTGCGTTGACAATGATTAAAAAAATTATGGAATAATTTTTTGGCTTCAACTTCTCAGCAAAGATGAATCTTTCCCGTAGCGTAAGCTAGCTTACACATTCCCTCATCTAGAGAGAACCGAGGTTACGTTAGGTAACCGATTCGTTTCCACCGCAGGAACTTTCCCCAGAACTTTGGGGTGATAGCCTACTCGGTGTGTTTACATCGCAGGAACCAGGGTCTAAAAGAAGTTCCGGGTAAAAACTAACAACTTATGTTGTTCTTACAACATTTAGGCCTATTTAAAATGCTGTTTTTACTCTGAATCCTGAAAAAAGTATCAAAAGTTATAAGTATAATACAAATAAAAGACTAGCCTATTTAAAATGGTCAATTTCACAATATTAATGTTTTTTCTTTAGATCAAATAAATGCAGCCTAAAAAGCATATAGACTTCTTTCAAAAACAGTAAAAAGTGTAATGTTTCCAAAGTCCAAGCCTAAACAGCCCTGCAGGCCTACCTATATGAAAATGATTCTGATATCGCTGTAGGGGTCCTGATTTTTTTTCTGAAGGTGACATTTTTTTTGTGATTAATTATTTTTTGTTTTAGAGATTTCGGTTAAGTTCGAACCCGGCCTCTCACACCAAAGGCATGTCTCATCACCGCCGGTAGGCTACATAATGTAGCATAAAATAATATGTAGGCCTAGGCTATAGCCTACACTGTAAATATTCACATAGGCCTATGCAAAACTAAAACACTTGAACATGTGTTTTGAATAAATCTAATCAGTTTAGCATTTATTATGTAAATGTGTGAAAAACATTCATTTGGTAATTGTACAGTCATTATATTCTCTTTCAGGAAATAAAATAAAAGATTTGAACCACTTATCTGAGATTTTATCTAGGCTAGGCCTACTTATTTGTTGAAAAAGTGCAACAAAATTGCAAGACCAATCTGTGTCCTCATAAAAAAGGCAATAGCCTTATATATATATATATATATATATATATATATATATATATATATATATATATATATATATATATAATATATATATATATATATATATATATATATATATATATATATATAATATATATATATATATATATATAAAATGTTTTCCTATATATATACAGTATAAGGCTATTGCCTTTTTTATGAGGACACAGATTGGTCTTGCAATTTTGTTGGCAAATAGGCTAGCTATTCCTGTGTTGCAAACATCAAGGCTAATAATGAAAGTATAAAAGCATAAAAGTTTATGTTCGGATATAGCCCCATATTAATCGTGTTTACTTTCATGTAGAAGCAACGGAATACGGAATTAAGATAACATACATTTTATTAGCAGCAAAGGTCATGGGCGTTTTTTTCTTTATTTGCGTCATCTTGCGAATGTACCAATCCCCAACTGAGGCGACAACAGCGAAAGCCAAGTTTGCGCTACTGCGCGTGCGTCCCCAGAAGCTCGTGCAACGTGGACTGGTGGTAGAGACAAGAAAATAGACGGACCATCCGATTTACGCCGCGTTTAAAACTTCCGAACAACAGATCCGGACAAAACCCATCTGAGGTCCAAATAGCACAATATGGCGGACGAGGCTGTCGGTCAGATGTCGATCAGTGAGTTTGATGATGATGATTGGAGATGAAGATGCTGCTGCATAGTGTTGCGTCAGATTCTGCTCTCTATACCATATGCTGTATTTTATTTATATATACTCCAGTGCACACTATAATATACAGTAGCTAGCTATATATTATGTAGGCTACTAGGGATGTGTCCGAAGCCGAATACTATGTTCGTAAAGGAAATTACACTGACTGTGTAGCCTAGATGAGCCAAAGGGAATACGAGATGGGACTGTAAGAATATTTCAGTGCGATCTCTCGCAATTAAATAGTTGGGAAATAATACGGTATAATTTTCGGAAATAATGGCACCGCTATTAGAAAGCGGTGTGTTGAAATCGCTTTTGAATGCTTACTTGCGTTTTACTTTCACTTTCGCTATCGCTATCACTGTATAGTGTAGCTACGGAGTACGCTATTGACATTAGATATTCATCAGTGGCGCTCGGGATCTGACAATCATTCACTAATTGTCCAGTCTACCTTCTTACTCTATTCATGTGGTCAGTCAGGGGTGTCCAAACTTTTCGCAGGGGGCCAGATTCAATCCTGTGTTCACACAGGAGGGTGCCTGACTTGTATGTTGTTCACCAAGGCTACCATTACATTTATTAAAAAAAAATAAAAAAAAAAAAATAAATAAAAAAATACTCTTACCGTGACAGGTGTCGTGCCAAGGTACACACTTTCTATCAGGGGTAAGTACCTTGGCACGACACCTGTCCCCGCTTTGTCGCATGTCACTTTGGCTACATTGACGGAAATAAGAGGGAGGGGGAGAGCGAGGAAGCGGGAGCCGGTAAGAGGACTTTTCACGAGCGAAGGTATTATTGCGCCAAGTTGAAGTGCTCTAAAGCACTTTTTTATGGTATTCCGCCATACAATATAGTCATCAATTTTAAACGCTTAGAAAAACACAACGTTTTATTTTGTGTCACCAGCCTAGGTCGAGTTACACTAATCGAGTAACTGTTTAAATAGGGAAAACGAGGAAGTGTTTTGTCACTTCTCTTTTTGGCCCATATTTAATGCACTGGGCTAAGCTAAGTGCTAACATAGTTTTGCGGCAATACAGAGCGATAGCGTGCACGCACTGAGACGAGAGAGGTATGCATCAGCTCGTCTTAGTTAAAGGCCATGGTGCAGGTTAAACACTACTGTCGATGAATGGGTACATAAAGCAGTTAAGATATGTATATGAAGTTAGAAATATCTCAAAAATGGTGTTAAAGTCCCGTTTTTGTAGTTTTTGTTTAGTGACGGTTATTTTTCACGCGACTCGGCGATGACGTCACATGAGGCAGACGCAGCTGCAGGCTGCAGGCAGCGGCGCGCTTCAGAATCGGTTCACAGTAAAGTCTGATGGTTCAAAGCCGAGGAGATCGATGTTCTCGTCAGGGCTGTAAAAGAAATAGAAGTGACATTGGGGATGGGACAAACCCACCCATATTAGCTTCGGTTATGCATATCAATTTGGGCAAATGTGTATGCTTTATGCCTATTTTTCCTATCGTCATCATGAACACAACAATGATTTCCCTCGTGTTTAAATAGTTTTCCTTATAATAATGCATCATTTGTAAAAAGTAAAATGCATCTGTGTAAATGAGAGAATCATCTACTATGTGTATGCGCGTTGTTCACTCTGTATCTGCAAGCATGCGGATAAAATAGCATCTGAAAGTACACGCAACGCGCCACTGACTTTAGACTTGGTTAGGGTGACCAACAGTCCTGTTTTACCAGGACATTTTCTGTTTTCACGTCCTGTCCTGGCTGTTTTTATTTTATTTTTTTAATTATGAAAATGTCCTGGTTTTCAAAAAACTTCTGGGAATGATCAGATGGGCAAACAAGCATGAGGAAGAAAAACAGGATAAGGAGGAAGAAAACTAGATACATTTTGTTAGTTCGTTTTTGTAAGTTTGTGAGAGCTATTTTTGTTACATTTGGAGGTATTTATTTTAGTTATTTCTTAATTATATATTTATTTTTCTAATACAGAAGAGACATTTCATTCATTCAAACCTAAAATAATTATATATTTATTTTTCTAATACAGAAGAGACATTTCATTCATTCAAACCTGTAATAAAACAGGCTCTGAGAAGCCTATCTGAATTTGTGTCTTGTAATACAACAATTTTCTATCCATACAGAGGAGGCAGGCTACTTTAAATATACTGATACAGATGTAACGTGTACATATCCAGCATTCTGGATATGAGGCATAATGCCTGAATCCATTTGTGCTACACATAGCATACTCACACTTCATGCAAGATAATGGTCCCCTTCAAACCAGCACGCATGAGTATGTTCATGAACAACAGCTATAGGTGACAGGAGATGTGTTGCATACACAATAAACATGAATCAGAGACGTTTCCAACCTACTTACAGAGTTTAAAACTTAAGAATCTTTCCTACTTATCCCTAGGCAATACCAGTACAGTGCATACAGACAGGCTATATGCTGGGCTTATGGTGTTTTAAGCAAGAGCAGAAGAAGCCTCTCGTGTGGTTTCAACCATCAGACAACAATTCCAAAGTCGTGACCAGACCTATCAGGGCTTTCAATCGCCTCGTTTGGATGAAAATTAATTTAAAAATATAATTGCTTATTCTGTTGTCATCACCCAATTGCCCTCAAAATGTTATAAAGTACACAGAACACATGAATTTTTATAAGAATAAAACAGTTTATTGGCATTGCTTGTAATGGTTACTAAACATTTTCTGAACAAGGACAAAGATTACTGAACAAAGACACAGGTTTTAAGTAAACAACTCTATACAAAAAATCTTTAGCCTGTAATAGTGTAGTCCAGAGAGCCAATTAATATATTATGTTTATGGGTTAAGGTTAGTTATGTGTGATTCAAATATACATGTGTACTGTACATCAAATACATGTATTTGTATGTGTTTTCTGATATGGTTTAGTCCATGATTAGGGTAGGAAGAAGGGGCACATTAGCCATGCTGAAATTAATCCCGTTAACAGTTATGGATCATTAACTATCTCTCCGGTTTCATTTTATGTTAATAAAGTTTATTTTTACCGAACATTACTGCAAATTTGTATATGCACACTTATATTTTATGTTGGTTGTAATTCTGAACAGACCGCCTCTCCAGACCGCTTTGCGTGATCACGAAGGTAGGCTAATGGCTGAATCGGAATTTATAAACAAGATCACGGGAATCAATAGCCTAAGAAAAAAAAGTAATGATTTTGTGCAAAGTAAAACCAAAGAAACAGCACACAAAGAAAAAAACAAAACATGCAGAATGCAGGAAACCACCACTAAATGAGATGACAGGGACAGAAGGAAAGAAGATAACTAACAACTAAAATAAATAAATACAACTAAACCATTGGACTTGTCTGTGGAAAGAAAATAATGTGAAATTAGGTTCTTGAAGCGTGACTGCCGGGCTAGGTAGAGGCTGACGGCCTCCTCAGGAACCTGTTTGAAGGATGTGGCGATGGGGCGATGGGGACAAACTGGCGCTAACCTCTCGAAGAGCCGCAGGTGAATTGGTGTAGCTTTCCCGAAGGGCCTTCATTAATGATGTTGCATAACCTGCAGACGTAATAATAATACTGTATAAAAATCATTGCCACTAATGGAAAAACATAATTGTCCTGCATATGAATTATAGCAAACATAAACAGTAAACAGAATGTTATGAGATTGCCAGGGAGATTACCCATTGGACCCTAATATGCACTACTAAATGTTTTAAAAAATAAAAAAATAAAAAAATGCAGACCATATTTGATGATTTGAATGTTACTATTAAATGTTATACAATACTAGTGGTAATACACGTGGTAAAGTTAGTAACATAAACATTTACTTCTGGGCAATTTTGTTTTGGCTCAAATTCGTGCATCACGAAAAATGCTCTTCTAATGTCATAGTGATCGTGCTTGTAGTGGAGGCTATTATGTCAAAGGGAACACGGTAGTTATACAAAATACACACAGAGCTAGCTAACATGCAGCTTGTAAACATTAACGTTAGCATGATGCTTACCGTGGCAATTTCTCGCTTGCGGCAGACGGTGTCTCTCGACCTCGGGACAGGGCAAGCAGAGAGGTTTGCGTTCACAGACGGCAGTGCGGTTGGAAGTAATTTAGCACTCCTCTCACTCTTTAATCCAAGTGAAGTAAGACCACCTTGGCATCTCCTGAGTGGTTATCCTCCTCTTTGAAATGCGCGCTGCATATTCTCGAGTAGGCGGCGACAGAGCTAACGTTAACTTAGCTGAAAAATCTGCTCGCCTAATCTTGACAAACTGCACCCAGCTTCGGAAGATCTATCTATCTATATTTATTTACTTATAAATCTGTCACTGTCAGTGTCACTGCTTCACTAGCTAGCTAACTTAAACTCCTCGTATCACTCTCCCTCAAAATGGTAGGCGGGCCGCGGGGCTGTCTGTCGTCCAACAGTCAGCGAGTGCCTCATGTGACGTCATGGAATGCATTGTGGGAGAAATAAGAATCCTCGCTTAGCTTTAGCTAAAAGCTAACATTTCACCCACTTTTCCGTGTTATATTTTAATTTTTGAGTACCCTACAACATCAGATACAATGGATAACTGTTTAAATGTTTATTACCAACTAGAAAATTGCCAAAAAAGAAAAAAAAAAAAAACCTGCACCATGGCCTTTAAGGGAATAGCTTAATATGAAAACCCGGTGGAGTATAACTTTAAATATAAATGCTTTACAATTTTGTAAATAAAAACGTATATGTTGATTAATCAAAAATTTCATAGCGATACTTTTTGTTACAAATTACCGATATATATTATTTTTTTGTTAAATGCAAATGTGAAATTTCCAAATGTTTTTTTTTTTTTAGAAGAAGAACATCTATATGACACATAATTGCCGTTTCAAAAGTTAATGTTGGCACAATTAAAAAATTTTTTAACAACAATAGGTATACATATATAATCTTAAATACCAACAACATAAAACAAGCTCATTTGCACTTTCTTGAAATAGATTGTTTTTCTTCTTAAAAAGGCCACAATAGCTGTTTAGGCCTAATGAGTTTTGAAACCGAATCGATGGTAAATAATTAGCTTGTGAGTATTGATATATATATTAGTACTGCAAAATCGATGTGTCCATCCCTACCTTGTGCCCTCAGTGGCACACTAAAGCTACAGATGTTGAAGAACATTTTTTTCAGTAGTAAAGTCTGCTGTGAATCTGCATACTTGCATACTGATGGAATGTTAAATATGCTGTTGTTTGGTCCTGCAGAAGAACTGTACGTGTCTGATAAACATGGCAGTGATGTGAATGGAGATGGATCCGAGCAGAAACCCTTTAAAACCCCACTCAAGGTGCTGGGAGTTATCTCTGCATTGCAGATATGATGCCATTTTCTGTGTTTTGTTTTATACTTTTCTCATTCATATTTCCTACATGTTTTCAGGCACTATTGTTTGCGGGAAAAGAACCTTTTCCAGTGATCTATGTGGATTCGCAGAATGAAGGCGAGGTATGTAAACCTGCAGTTAACAACTAACTAACCGTAACAAAAATAATCAGATAAATCTCATAAAAATAATAATATAAAATAAACAGAAATTAATGTTAATTTTAACAGATCGGTTCCTGACATACACCTACACTCTCCCAATTACACTCTAATATTATATTCATTATAAAAACAATCAGTTTTAGCATCTGCTATGGAAAGCAATATCTTTGTATTTGTCCTTTTAAGGGTTGATGGCATTTTCCAAGACAGCTAAAACAACTTCCTTTGTTTAAATTCAGTCCCTTTCAATGTGTAAGGCTTTTGTAACTAAATTACTCATAAGGTCTTTGTTGCCATCTAATGGTGTAATAATGTAACTTTCACAGAAGTCCATATCACTACCACTAATAGACACTTTCTCAATACCAAATACAGCATATAATTAATGAATGTTAAAGTAATATTTATTGAACAACAGTATTCAAATGAACAACAATGGACATTTTAAAAGACAATAGGAAATAAACTCAAGTATACAATTCAGTCAAACATGCAAAGGCAGTGCTCTAGTAAAAGATTTAATTTGAAATTAGTCAAAATCTAAAATTATTAAAGTTAACAGTCCCTAACACAATTTCATTTGCTCAGGAACAAGAAATATATTAATAAGAGCACAGATTGCATATTTCATAACACCTAGAATTAATTATATCTCATGTTTAACCACTGTAAGAGCCAGCGGTACATTCCTGAAAGACTGGGCAAAATTTTAAAAAGTGAAGGGGGTCTGAATACTTTCTGAATTTATACTTTCTGAATAATGTATATTTAATTAATATTTAAATTGGTAAAGTTTTGTAGGAATAGCAATTAACCTGTAACTTATTGCTCTTAATAGTTTGACATTATGGTTTGTTTGTGTTGTCAGCGTTGGGCCGTCATCTCTAAGACTCAAATGAAGAGCACAAAGAAGCTCTTTAATCGAGACCAAATGAAGAGTGAGAAAACAGACAAGAAGGAGGTACCTAGAGCATTCTGGGATTATAGATCAATGATTACTGTTGTATGAATCATGTTTTATTTTTTTACATCTGCCTGTTTGATGTCATGATTTACAGACTGAAGATGCTGAACGCAGAGAGAAGAATCTGGAAGAAGCTAAAAAGATCACCATCGAGAATGACCCCAGCCTTCCTGAACCCAAAACCGTGAGTGTTTTCTGCATATTTAGTTACAGAAAGTAATATTGATTATAGAATAGCTCTGATTTACAGTCTGATGTGGTTTTAGGAGCAGTGATGGGTGTTATTAATAATCAGCTGCAAGTTTGCAGTCTATAAACTTTGCATTTGAGTTTACATTTCACAATTATGAGTTTCCACTTTGCAAATCTGACTTTATTTCTTTCTCAGAATTCCAAGTTTTCATTTTTAATTCTGAGTTTATACACTGCCTGGCCAAAAAAACAAACAAACGTAAAGTAAAATGAATAAGAGGGATTCGGGCTCGAATCTGAGAGTGGCCGTGACGTCATGCGCGTTCACGCTCGCCTGGCTTTTTTTATTTATTTATTTTTTTTATTTTTTATTAGAAGTTTATTACAAACTCTCGTGGAGACAACAGTGTATTCGCCGCCATTCTCCGTATCAGAGAAGACAACTCAAGCGACACAACTTTAGTCAACTTTCTACAAAAGTAGAAGATGGATTCAAAGGGGCTGTTTAGCCTACACCTGGTCACTTCATGCGTTTTCTGTGATCGGATTCGATCGTGAAAAGACCAGGTTGCCCTCCGAAACGCATTCGAGACGGATTTGAATCCGATCGCTCAAATCACTTGAGGACGTGGTCTGGGCCGTATTCCAGACAAAACTGGACAAGTGTAAATGCATCTGGTTGTTGAAAGCAGGCTATAGGTCATGTTATTTTAGTCATATATGACGATGCGCTTCACCTCAGATGAGCAGCCGCAACCTATCGCAAATCAAAGTGAAAGTAAGTCGCAGACTCTTAACACTACCATCTTCATTAAAAGTGAAGAAATGAACTGATCTTTACCAGGGCTGTTGCCGCTCTCTCTTATTGCTGTCTTTGCTGATTTTGAAATTAGCCGATGATTAATAAAATGCAGCTCATATCTGTTGCTTTTGGTGACGTGCACTTCATGAATTCTGTAGCCTATATAGCGCGGGAATTGGAGATCAGATTATATCCGTTTTGCAAAAACACTTTTAATTTATGTGACCAGGTGTAATGGAATCGTTTTGATAAGTCTGATAGCTATCCGATCTGAGAAAACGCATTGTGAGACCGGCTTGTAGTTTATTCCAAACCCCAACTCAAACTCCACTTGAGACAAAGAAAATGCAACTTCTGTCTGTCCAGTGCCAGTCGTCGGAATAAGACGAGAGGCAACATCGGGAAGGCTTTCAACAAACGGAGAGATCTCCGGTCTGCTCTAGGGCTCAAACGGGTCCTATCCAAAGTAATAACTTGTATTGTTCAGGAACGTGTTTCCATAATTACACGCAGTTTCGCTTGTCGCCAGAGGGGGCGTAGTTCTGCAAAAACTCAGATACTTGCGTTTTGCTCCTTTAAAGGAGTAGTTCACTTAAAAAAAACTTTTGCTGATAATTTACTCACCCCCATGTCATCCAAGATGTCCATGTCTTTCTTTCTTCAGTCGAAAAGAAATGAAGGTTTTTGATGAAAACATTCCAGGATTTTTCTCCATATAATGGACTTCATTGGGAACCAAACGGTTCAAGGTCCAAATGAAAGTTTCACTGCGGCTTCAAAGGGCTTTAAACAACGTCAGACGATGAATAAGGGTCTTATCTAGCGAAACGATCGCTCATTTAAAAAAATAATAAAAAAGTTGAATTTTTTATAAGCACAAATAGTCGCCTTGCTCTGTTCTGTGATTAGCGTTCGTGACTCTCCTGTTCAAACTCGTTCATCAAAATGAACAAATCTTTTTTCTAGTCATGACTCGAAGGGTCCTTGATAAAACCCTTATTCATCGTCTGGTGTCGTTTAAAGCCCTTTGAAGCTGCACTGAAACTCTCATTTGGACCTTGAACCGGTTGGTTCCCAATGAAGTCCATTATACAGAGAAAATGTTATATGGAATGTTTTCATCAAAAAACTTAATTTCTTTTCAACTGAAGAAAGAAAGACATGGACATCTTGGATGACATGGAGGTGAGTAAATTATCAGCAAACGTTTTTTTAAAAGTGAACTACTCCTTTAAGTTTCTATGATTGAATCATTATTACAGTGATTATGTTTCTAGCATGTAAGTGTGTGGCTTTTTCATTTCTCAAACAACTTTGTCGGAAGACGTATCGTGGCCATATTGGAGGATGAGTGCCAAGATTCATCAGGGTTAAAATTGTGAAAGAATGGTTCAGAGAGCATGAAGAATCATTTTCACACATGAATTGGCACCTCTGAGTACTGACCTTAAACTCATTGTTAGTGAGAATAGAGGGATTGCATTGCATTGCAGTAGCATTGTTGCACAGCTTAGAGAGAATATTTGTCTGAACGCAGCAGACTACAGGAGCATTTAAAATAGTGGGTGCATTTTATTATTCGTTTTTTTTGTTCCCCTTGTCAGAGTAGCTATAATTGATTATGGTGACTGCATCGATGCAAAATAGTCCACATCCGCATCGTAGAAACGAATTATTTCGACACCCTTAATTTTAAAGTAGGCAGTGAAGTCGATATTGAAGTGAAAGTCTGCTTTATTGAGATTTTCTGGTTTGTTTTCTGTAACTCTCAGGTAAAGATTCATAAACTGGAGTCGCTCCGAGAAAACAGGGTGAAGGTGTTCGGTTGGGTCCATCGGTTACGCAGACAAGGTGAGCAGATTTGGTGTGTTTGTTCATTCAGAATCGATTCTGTCTTTCTCAGCTGTCTGATTGAGGGACTTCTGTCTGAATCTCCTGCTTTGATTCACATATTCACAAATTTATAAAGCTCTGATTCAACAAAAATACTCAGTATACTTCCAAATAAAATGTATTTGCTAATGTTTTCTCAGGAAAGAATCTCCTGTTTATTGTGCTACGTGACGGAACCGGTTTCCTGCAGTGTGTTCTCATGGACAAACTGGTACTGTGTGTGTGTTTTTGTCGATATTTTACACAATTATAAATGGTTAAATAAGTCCTACCCAGATAGCAAACTGACATTGAATCAACGTTGAAATATGACATCGAAACAACGTTGATCTGACATTGTTTTGCTCATCGAATTAACGTTGAACCAACGTCAGACGCGTCATTCTTTCAAAACTAACGGAAAATCAACTGGAAATCAACGCGTTGTTTCAACGTTATGAAAGCAAACCAATTTTCGATTTCATTTAGCTTTGAAGAATGCCGCGTCTGACGTTGGTTCAACGTTAATTCGATGAGCAAATCAACGTTGTTTCAATGTCATGAGAGATGTCGTTTCCACGTTGATTCAATGTCAGTTTGCTGTCTGGGTATTTAGTTATCAGTGCTTTTAGTTATTAGGATTAAGGCTAGACGATGCCCTAAAGTAAAGATAATAAAACAAAAATTATCTCAATATTACATAAAATAACATAATTTATTATATAGTGTACATTAGCGGTCTGAAGTTTGGGTTCGGTAAGATGTTTTTTGTTTAAGTCTTTTCGGCACACCAAGAAATGAATTGAATTCTTGATCAAATTTAGATGAATTGATTAAGAAATTAAAAATAGTATTAGAATTTAAAATTGTTGTTTTCTTTGTGAATTGCATCATTACTCCAGTCTTCAATGGCACGTCTCTTTTGAAATTAATATATGCGGATTTGCTGCTTTAGAAACATACATTGTTGATTTTAAAATTTCAAAAGAACTTTTATTTGTAATAAAATCTTTTGTAACATTATAAATGTCTTTATTGTCACTTTAGATCAATTTCATTCGTCCTTGATGAATTAACATCTTCTTAAAAAAAAAAAGTTTGAACAATAGTGTAATATAAATATATGTTTTAATTGTAACGATATTTGATGCATGCTTTAAATCATGCCAGCAACAAGAAAAATCATGTAAGTATGCATGACGTATGCTAGAAACATGCTAATGTGGTAAAACATGATAGCAACTTGCTGATTGGTGTTATCAACATGTTAAATTTGCAAGCAAAATTATAGAATATGTCAGCAATTTACTAAATCATGTTATAACATGTTAGCTACATGGTAAATAATGCTAGCAACACCATTAAACATGCTAGCTATTCACGTTAAAAACAAGCAATTCGTTAAATCATGCTAAAAAATGGTAACAGTTTGCTAAAACATTAACAATGTGTTAAAATATACCAGCAACACTTTGACTTTGCGGCTTTGTCAAACCAACATCAACTTTGTTCACAAACTTTACTCATCTAGTTGGAATTTGTATTTGTTCTGAAATGGGTGATTTATATTCGTTTATCCAAAACAGCTGTGTTTGATACTGAATGTAAGAGTTGAAATACAGTAAAAGGATATGTGTGTTGTGTGCAGTGTCAGTGTTATAATGGACTGCTGTTGTCTACGGAGAGTACCGTCGCTCTGTACGGAACCGTGAAACCTGTTCCTGAGGGCAAACAGGTGAGAAATGACACCGATTAATTCATAAACATCGGTGTTGTTGAAGCTACACGGAAACTGTATCGCTACAAGCTATTTTAAAGTAGTTAAGTTACATTTACAAGTTCCTATCAAAAAGTAGCTAGCTACATTGAAACGACTTTTTTTTCAATGACATGTTAATCTGTATGTTATATTAATTATATTTGGGGTTTAAAAACACATTGTAATGCAATTATGATTTCAAAGAATCGTTTGATTTAGTAAATGATCTCATACACACAATAATAAAATATAGCCTATATCTCAAACTGACTGTCAAAGTGCAAAATTGCTACAAATGTAACATCAATACAAGAACAAAATGTATGCAACTTAAATTGAATACACAGGAGAAGTAATGTGTTGTCATGAAGGGGTTTGTCCTTCATGCAGTTCATGTTTGTGTGTGTGTGTGTGTGTGTGTGTTTTTTTTTTTTTTTTGCTAGGCTCCGGGCGGCCATGAGCTGCACTGTGATTTCTGGGAGCTGATCGGTCTGGCTCCGGCGGGAGGTGCTGATAACCTGCTCAACGAAGAGTCTGATGTGGACGTGCAGCTGAACAACAGGCACATGATGATCCGCGGGGAAAACATCTCCAAGATCCTGAGAGTCCGATCCACCGTCATGCAGTGTTTTCGGGATCATTTTTTCAGCCGCGGTTACTGCGAGGTCATTCCCAAAGCCATGCACATGCACACATTATGCACAGGCTCCTTGATAGTTCATCCCAAAATGAAAATGATCCCAAAATTGACTTCCGTCTTTAAGCTAAACACAATCGAAGATATATTAAATAATATCCTGGCTCTTCCTAGCTTCAAAATGGTTTTTGAAACTCTAAAAGTGCATCTATTCATCATAAAAGTAATCCATACAACTCCAGTAGGGTTAATAAATGCCTTCTGAAGCCAAGGGATGGATTTCTGTAAGAAAAGATCTATATTTAAAAATGTATAAACTATAATCTCTGGCTCTGGCAACAGCCGTACACACGTTTACGAGAGTCAAGTTCTAGCAAGTCTTAAAAAGTCTGATACTGATTTTTGAGGCATAGACCACAAAATGACATTTTCAACTTAATTTGTTATGAATCTTGAATAGTCTGGAGTACAGATTTAAGAGATGTTGTTAAACTTGGAGGTTTATTTGTTGTGGTCCTCAGATAACTCCACCCACTCTGGTGCAGACACAGGTGGAGGGCGGCTCCACCCTCTTCAGTCTCGATTACTTCGGTGAGAACGCGTACCTGACGCAGTCGTCTCAGCTCTACCTGGAGACCTGCATCCCTGCGCTGGGGGACACCTTCTGCATCGCCCAGTCGTACCGGGCCGAGCAGTCGCGCACCCGCAGGCACCTGTCCGAGTGAGTCTGGAGCCGTTTACTGAAACAAACAGAAGTGGGGCAGTGTAATGGAGTTTGGGATGATTATGACTTTTTGTTTTAGAAAGAAACCTCTTCTTGGTAACCAAGGCTGCATTTAATTGATTAAAAATACAGTAAAAAATTGCGAAATGCTATTATTACTATTTAAAATAATTGTTTTCTAATGTTAATATATGTCTAAAATGTAATTATAGATACACCGATTGGAATCAGACGGTTTTCACATGATCGGCCCAGACTGTTGACCGGCCGGTCAGTCTCACCCGTTCTGTTGCCATTGGCACAGGCCATAATATACTGAGCCGTGCTCTTGACATTACTAAATTGTATGCAAACTTGTTTGTTTGAATGATGATAAATAGTTTTACAACGCACATACTGTAGTAAACATGCATTCAAATGCATGTGTGATGGACGTGAATAACATGAGTGAATAAATGGACAAAGAATTAACATTTTTGGATGAACTAACTTTAAAGTTTGGCAATAGTCATTTTGACACACTTTGCGATTAGAACTCTTTGCATTGACCATCTGAAGTGCATACGTGCTGGATCGGCACTCAAAGTGAAAGCGCGAATATTTAAACCACCATATCGCATTTTTTTTTAGCAGTATGATTATTCAAAGCATTTTAGATGGTTTATTCTTAGCATTGCATTATTAGTCCCCCCCTAATTTAGAACCACCCCTAATTTAGTCTATACAGTTGCAATCAAAATTATTCAAAGTTTACAGACTTTCAGTTGTTTGCAATGAACAAATCAAATAAAAGTAAATTAAATAGCTCCACCGAGTGAATGTTTCAAGTGGCTTCCCTAAATTTAATTGAAAATACAAGTTTTAATGACTTAGTCTCAAAATGATTCAACCTTCTGAATCGAATCCCTTACAACAGCACAGATCTGCTGAACATGCAACAAAGAAAAGGTGCCAACTGCGCTTGTTATTATTTGGAAGAGTATTATACAGCTCAGTTTTATTCACAGGCTTGTAATCTTTGGACTTTTGTGAGATGAGTGAAAAAGCTGAATTGATAAACATATTGTAAAATGACAACTGTGTTGTTGTATACAGCAACTCATTTTCAGTTAATTGTTATTTCTACCTCTTTCCAGTCACTGATCACTTTATTTTGAGAAATAATCCTGTAACTTGGTGCAGTTTGGGGGAAATTGTATTGTTGAATATTTTATTTTAGTCCCCATAAACCATAAAAACCAACACACGTGTGTGTTCTCAGGTACACCCACATTGAGGCTGAGTGTCCCTTCATGACTTATGAAGACCTTCTGAACCGGTTGGAGGATCTGGTGTGTGACGTGGTCGACAGGGTTCTAAAGTCTCCTGCTGCGCAACTGCTCTACGACATCAACCCAGTACGACCCCGACCTCACACAACGCCATTATATGTGTCTGAGTAGCAGTAAAATGTTATACCAAGGTTCTGGAAACATCCATTTATGTTGATCAGGCCTGGAAAATTCATGAAATTGATGCATTTTAAAAAGGTGTTCTGAATATTCTTTGTGAATAAACTTAAAATGTCTAAAGTATGGAGACAATTTGTTCATCTATTTTTGATTTTTCCTCTTGCAGGACTTCAAGCCTCCCAAACGTCCGTTCAAGAGGATGAACTACCCTGACGCCATTGTGTGGCTGAGAGAGCACAACATCAAGAAGGATGATGGGACGTTTTATGAGTTTGGAGAGGTTTGTTATGATGAGTCTCATACATTGTTGTCCAACGACAAAGAAAAGAAGGCTGAAACACTTGAATTACAATGATATTTGACTATTTGTGTGTCATTTCTACAGGATATCCCAGAAGCCCCTGAGCGCCTGATGACCGACACCATTAATGAGACCATCCTGCTGTGTCGATTCCCGGCTGAGATCAAATCCTTCTACATGCAGCGCTGTCCTGAGGACCGTCGCCTCACTGAATCGGTCAGGACCAGACTTATTAACCTGTCATAACCAGCGCAAAACAAAAAAATCCGGTTACAAATGCTTTCTACACCAAAGCCATTGCATTCAATGAGATTTCACTGTGGGCGGAGTTACCAGCCAGGCATAAAATGAGGCAGAGCTGGTACTGTTAGACACTGGCTGAAACAAAACGTTTTACAAGCAACGTATCATAGGTAATGATCAGTTGATGGTAGTTATCAAGCCTGTTACTTGCCGCTTTTTTTGCTATCCCATATTTATGTAATCATAATTCGAAAACTTAAACACTTAAACACAATTAAAACCATTTTGAAATTGGACTATGTGCTACCATGGAAATTGTACTTAAACATTTTTTTTGTTATCTTAACTTTATTTGGTGAGACGTACGGCTAAGATTTTCTTGCTAATCTAGCAATTTTCAAGTCCAAACTATTTTTGTAAAATATACAAATGTTAAAGTGCCGCTCTTATGCTTTTTTGCATATTACTCCTTTTCATGCAGTTTGTAATAGGGGTGCAACTAACGATTATTTGGCAGATTTTTTTTTTCTTTTTTCGATTATTCAGAGGCCCAATTACTTTATTTTTTTTGACAAAACACACTACTCCACATCCTGCCATATGCTGTCCTTCAAACAAACGTGTCAGCTGAGTGCTAGGAAAACATACATAGTGAATACATCTACCCTTACAAAAATTAACAATGGTTTTACAACGAATAAAAAAATAAAACAGGGTTGTTGTAATTTCATTTTCATTTTTACTACAAATTAATCATGGTTTTGCTTCAAATTCATAGTTTAATTAAAAAACATGGTTTTACTATAATAATGTTGGGGTTTAGAGAGACTGAATCCTTAAGCGAATTATTCCGGACACTGTGAGAAGACAGATGATGCTGCAGTGGATATTATTTTATGACAAAATTTGTGTTTTTTCGACCTTGAATTTCTGTAAACCTGTTGTAGGAGACACAATTTTTCGTAAAAGTCTGTTGGAGAGCAGTACACAGCTGAATTGTGTTTTACATGGCTAATGTGTTTGTGTTTGTCAGGTGGATGTGCTGATGCCCAACGTCGGGGAGATCGTGGGAGGCTCCATGCGTATCTGGGACTCTGATGAACTCCTGGAAGGGTATAAGAGAGAGAACATCGACCCCACACCCTACTACTGGTACACTGACCAGGTAATAGCCTTCTGCCAGCAGTTCATATAGACCAGAGGCCTCAGCAAACTTGGAAATGATCTCAAATAATACAAAATAATTTAAAAATAGACAAAGCAAACATTAAAACGAGCAACTTCAAGATTCAAGGAAGCATTAAAATAGTCAAGAGTGACTTGATTGTTTTCTGTAGGATCATGTGACACTGAAGACTGGAGTAATGATGCTATAATTCAGCTTTGATCACAGGAATAAATTACAGTTTACAATATATTCACATAGAAAACAGATAAATTGTAATTATATTTCACAATTTTTACAGTATTTTTCATTAAATAAATGCAGCCTTGATGAACAGAAGAGACTTCTTTAAAAATAAAAAAAAATAAAAAAAATTCTTACCTAGCACAAACCTTTATAATGGTGTACATTTGAATATTTTTGTATTTGTCCTGAAGTCATCTAAATTGTGATTTTGTTTTTTGTTTGTTTCGAAATAGCCATTGCTGGCAAGTAGATTAACAATGTTTCATGTAAAATCTAAATCTAGTCAATAATTGTAATGATAAAATAACTAAGGCTGGATTGCAGAAAGAATAAAATCATTTTCATTTACATGCAGCAGTATAATACTTAATAATAGACAGCATTATTTGCCTGCATATAAAATAGTTTAATATATGAGTGACATATTTTTTGTCAGATTTATTTATTGAAATGGTCTGATCACAATAATGCAATTGAACTAGACAAAAATGCCACCAAAATCATCTTGAATATTCAATGTATCAGCGAGCCCTTTGTGATGCCACATTGGTTGAAATGTTCACCTCTAAGTGTGTAACATTGTGTGTTGCAGAGAAAGTTCGGCACGTGTCCTCACGGTGGATACGGTCTGGGACTGGAGCGGTTCCTCACCTGGCTCCTGAACCGCCACCACATCCGTGACGTCTGCCTGTATCCGCGCTTCATTCAGCGCTGCCGGCCTTAAATGCACACACACACAAACACACACTGTGCCAACATAAGACTAGGAAATCCCATCACTGACACTTATTGCTGGAGACCATATATTCTAATTTCTATATTTTTAAAGATCTAATCAAAAAATGGTTTGAAAGATGATTCTGTGGTGCATTATATTACTGTCTGTAAAATAATCTGCACTGCTGTTTACTTAAATACACATACATTTTTGTAGTAGATAACAAACACATACAGAATGAAAGTATATTAAGCAACAATAGTAACATACCTTTTAAAATTATTTTTACGGTTTTCATTAACTTTCTTATTAGAAAAATCAGAAATCAGAGACATTTTTCATTCAATTTAATTTAGTAAGAGTAAGCCTTTCTTTAACTTTTTTAATTAAAGTCTTAACTTTATATGCATCTGATTTGATTTTGGATTTTGGGCAAAAAGAGTCCCAGTCAACCTAAATACAGTGGTCTCATACACACTGTTTGGACTTTGCTCTGTTTCCCCTTAGTGTTTTGTCATAATTTAGTTCAGTTGTGTGCTGCTCATTATCATCACTAGAAATTAATAAAATCCCTGTTTATGTTCAGTTTGTCCTGCCTCATAAATGCATTGTGGATGTTTAACCTGTGTTTTTGTTACTTGACACTTAAAGATTACATTTGATCCTTCATCTTCATGTTTACTACAAACCAAAGGAGAAAAGTTTTTGTGTGTGTGCGTGTGTGACCTAAATGTCTCTCAGCTTTGGAGAACCTTTTAATAAACAACTTTCTAGATTTCCATAACAGAAACATGGCTTTTCATCACATGATTAATGTAAAAAATACATATTAGTTCAGTGCAAAGTTATTTCACACAGGAGGAATGCTATACCCTCATAATAGCCTGGAGAATACTATAGAACCCTTGCCAGAGATTCACTTCCGTCTTAAAACCATTGATCCAGCCATTACATTCAGGCCTTTAGCTCCAAATCCCACCACACACCAGTAAAGCCAAGTCTGTGAATCCAGCACAGGTGGGAGATTGTTTTGGTTATTTACTGATGAGATACTGGTTGGAAAAATTAAAGGGTTAGTTCACCCAAAAATTATGCCATCAATGACTCTCTCATGTCGTTCCAACTCCCAAGCCCGTAAGACCTCCGTTCATCTTCAGAAGGAGGAGGAGGCTAAAGGCTTAAATCTTCGAGGAGGCTAAAGACGCAGCCTCTAGAGTACATATTGAGATCAGAGGAGTGAGGTTTTACTTGCACAGCAACTACTAGCTGGCCTCTGTTACAGTTGCACTAATTGTTAAACTTATATTAAAGATATTGTTAAATATAGTCTAGTAGGCTTATCTGTTTAACATACTGATTTTTAATTTTTTTAGCTAGGCAATGACAAAAATATGTTAGTTCCATATTTTGAAGTAGGCTAAATCATGGGCTAAATGAGAGCTTCCATTGCAGAAAGTGGAGTAGGCTAGCTTACATTTTCAGAAAAATACAGCGCTTTTCTTGTTGTGAATGTCCTCCTTTGAGATGTCAGAGGCCCCTGATTTAGAACTTATAACTTTTCAACGCGGTATTACGACAAGACGTGAAATAATCACGTTGGTCCACTTTGGAAAACGTGTGTAGATGTCACGGTTTAACTCCAACCACATTAGTTATAGGCAAGATTCTAACTGAGTCAGAACAAATTAAAGCATATTTCCAGGTGTATGCTCCTCTACCCACTGCAATGCCAGGAGTTGCCATCATTTCAGACTCCTAAATGATTGGATGGATGTTCTCTTTATTCCACTGATCCTCTGATGTCGACTGTCTGGAATTTAAAAAGCACCCCCAATGGTCTGAAGCAATTACTGTAATTCACTGCAAATCACATTAATACCACTTATCAATGGCAAAACTGAATGCAGGTTTTACTATTGTTGTGTCTAATCAAGCCACTTTTCATGCTATACCACTAAATTGTCAAATTAATAGAAATAGAACAGATAGAATAGAACCGTTTTGAATTCTTGTGTTAAAGTCTTAGGCTAGCATAACTAATTTGACTTCACTCACTCACTCAGGGATTGAACCACCAACCTTCTGGTTTGTCATTAACACCACTGAGCCACTGACACCCTTATCACAATTGTTTCAATCACTCCCAATCATCGAGGGAGAAAATTATTGATTGAAACTCCAACGTCCAATAGCAATACAATAAGACTTCCTACTAGTTTTAAAGCATTTTTTCCCCCATCAGAATGTGTGGTATATCTGGGCTTTGTTTGGAAATGATGAGTGCCTCTCTGGCCTCGGCTCAGTGCACCAATGCCATGAAGTTTGTATAAACTTCAATACTTTGGCATCTGAACAAAGCACACCATGCTTATGAGCAATAGCAAAGGACCAGCCATGCTTTCCAATGTCAGCTAATAGCCCATAGGTGGCAGCAGTGCTTTGCAGAAATGTTTTTATTTCTGCAGGAATCTTCCTGATATCAAAGTACATCCGTGAGAAGACAGACAGCGTTGTGATTTTCTCAGGTGATGGTTCGGATGAGCTGACACAAGGACACATCTACTTTCATAAGGTACATGTCATGTTCTATGTTTACATTTTCATTTACACTTTTAAAAAGGTATAAATGTCACTAAATTATATCAAATATAATCGAATGTTCTTTATTGATAGTTGGTGAAAATTCATACAAAAATTGTACAGAAAAAAGTGAAGCTAGTTCTAAAAAAAAATAAAAAAGGATGTGGCATAGGCCTAGTTTAGCAAAAAACATCTATTTGACATCTGACAGGAAATGTCCTTTGCAGATAAGCAAACACTCTTAAAAATACATCTTCCAGATGTAAAAATCACATCAAATAGACTTAGTGCTATCAATATAGTCAAATATTGCTCAAATAGTGCTATCTGGGGGTAATGGACAGTTATGCTCAGACATGTCAGGCCCTTCAGTTCATTCCATTGAACTCCAATGACTCGAAATCAATGAATCAATTATTTTTGGAATCGAATCTCATATCTTGCAACCATCCACAGCATCATGCATTCATGACTCACATTTTTGCTCAGAAATTCAAACTCTATTTTTTTTTTTTTTTTTTTTTGTTAGAACATAGAAATCGAAGCTTCATGTTCTGCTCCTCTCACTAATGGGTTTTCTGGCTGCCATGGCAACAGAAACAGTACCTGAATGGAGAATTGGGCAACTGGGTCGTTGTAGGATTTCATGTTCAGAAAACATACTAACACTATAAAGAACATGTGTCAAACTTTATATGTGCCATTGTGACTCATAATGCAATTCATATATGTTCCTGTGTCTTTTTCAGGAAGCTGTACACAATATGTGCACTGGAAACCTGGGGAAACTGCTCTAATCTACACAAAAAAGATACTTAATGAGTCTAGATATCAGGTGATGTCCAGTGAAAAACATTTAAAATAAGGCACAGATAAGTTTTTATAGGATATAGTGTGTATTGAAATGTCTTCAGCAAGGTTCTCATAATCATCAGCTGTTTTGTCTTTTTTTTTCCCACACAAACCTCACAGTAAAGGTTAACTCTATCTTCTCATTCAAACTCTTTTTCACACCCACACACATGGATTCAAGAGTTCCTGCTGTACAATTTATCTAGATCTATCTATCTATCTATCTATCTATCTATCTATCTATCTATCTATCTATCTATCTATCCATCCATCCATCCATCCATCCATCCATCCATCCATCCATCCATCCATCCATCCATCCATCCATCCATCCATCCATCCATCCATCCATCCATCCATCCATCCATCCATCCATCCATCCATCCATCCATCCATCCATCCATCCATCCATCCATCCATCCTGTTGTTTTGTCATTCACAAAAGAGTTTACTGATCTCTCGTCCCCTCTCCTCTATTGCTCTCCTGCAGGGATGTGAAAGAGAGTCTCTATCTGCACCAACAAACAAACATTGACTAGTGCTTCAAAGATGTCAAGGTGTCATTCGGGGGTTCAGCTGAATTGAATCCTTAACATCACAACTGCATCTGGAGCTGAGAGATTCATTACTGTAAAAGGTCTGCGTTTCTGAGATGGATGTACATTTTTCTTTTACATTGATTCCTCTCTTATATGACAGACTGTGTGTAGGAAGCTTGGCTGAGGCTCCATATTTTACAGGCTCAGGACAGCGTTCTGGTGACAGATCCGCCCTGGGTTTCCGTTCATTAGAGGGCCAGCGGGAATGAGGCAGGCTGCGATGGTGTTGTACGAGGCGTAGCCAGCAGCAATGTCCCACATTTCTGTACACTCTGCAAGCTGTCCCCTTAGTGTGTGTGTGTGTGTGTGTGTACTGGTAAACCCTACATTATGGGGACAAAATGTCCCCACAAATATGGCAATATCTGAAATCCTTGAGGGGACATTTTTTGGTCCCTCATCTTGTTTCCTTGGTAACTGAGGTACTTTAGAGACCATAAATGCCATAATTATGCCAATTTTACAGTGCTTGAAATATTACTTACAGCAAGTACCATAGCATTTCCATGTTTTTTTTTCTTTTTTTTCATGGTACCATGATAGTAGGCTACCATGGCTTTTAGAACCTGGTAATTCCTGGTATGTAAATAATATAGTAATATTTTAGTCACTTACAAAAAGTGTATGATACTAGGACTGTGGACCATGGTTTAGGCAATTTGACCATGTATTATTCTTGGAAGTTTGCAAACACCAGGGGCGGTTTCTTCATTGGGGCGATTGGGCGACGCACCACCAAAGTGTGAATCATCATACTCACAATCTCATTCAACCAGAGAGTTACGCTAGCCATCACTATATAGATACAGTCGGCAACGCGTCATAGTTGGGGGGCGTGGTCGGTGTGGGGGAAAGCAGCGCGACTATCCTATGTATTTGAATGACAAAAATGTCATATTGCGAGTCATTTATGCCTGCCGACCGGCAACGGTACATTGCAAAATTAACTGTAATAGGTTATGATTGCCCTTATTTAATTAAAAACTGGGTCAATGACCCAACCAAATGGCCGGAGGTGTCGTTTCCAGACTATTATATCTGGTTGAATCTTCAGGTAAGACATCGCGGAAGCTACCGGCAACACAAGCCTGTAACTCAATCAACTTGCGTATTTTTACTAAGTCCATAAACCATGTCACTTACCAATTGTACGTATGCTTCACTCCAAACTATTAATCCTTTTGTAAAACGGTGATCAGTAGTAGTCGCTACGAAGTTGCAGAGGGACTTTGCTGACAGTTATCCGAATTCTCACAGACTGCAGTCTGATAACCTTCTGCTGATAACGCTAATAACATCCCTTATGAAAAACAACTAAAGGAATCTTGTAGTATTTTAGGACAAAATATTATAGTAACGTTAATCCTATAGGAATACTATAGTATTTTGGGACATAGCCTAGAAGTATATTAATGAACATCACAGAAGTATTATACATACTATAGAATACTAATAGCCATAGGATTACTATAGTTCTTTTTCGTAAGGGATGTAACGTCAGACAAATCTGGCCCACTGCCTAATACGAGTTAAACATCTACTACTATATCACACGGACCTCTACTCACACAGTAATCTAATAAGATATGATTAATTTTGCCACTTTGTCCTCCTATCCGGTTCTGTATGTATGTAAGAAAGGCTGTAGAACTTCAATTTATAATTTGTTTGTTTATTGGTGGTACAGAAAACGACACCGCAACTCTTCGGCATGATTGTCCCATGTATTTCAATGAGCGCCAAGGCAATGTTTTCCCCCACGGGCTAAATTCACACCACGTGACGGGGCGTTCCCGGGGGCGTTCCCAGACCAACCGACTGTATCTATAGTCCAATCAGTGTCATGTCACGTTCTGTGGAGTACCGCCTCTTTTTGGGCGATTTCACTCTGGCTGAAAATCGCCCAGAGTGTTCCCATAGACTTACATTCAAAGATGTTTTTTTTCGAACTGCAGGCACTGCAACGCATTCTCTATGGGTTCCGGGAGGGCTCGCACTAACGTGCTTACATCATCATACGTATCCTTAACTTGTGCAGCGATTGGTGGGAACAAACATCCACTATTAAAAATCTTTAATATTAAGTGACAAATAATATTTTAAAACAATTTTGAATTCAAACAGCAACAATAAAAAATGAAACACTACTTAATTATCTTTATCAAATTGATTAAAAAAAAAAAAAAGCGAGAGCGAGAGAGACTGTTGGGACATCTCGCGAGTTGTTGTGGCTACAGACAGTTGAACTTGAACAACGCCATGGCGAACACAGTCCTTTAGAAGCCTACACAGCAAATTTCAGGAGTTGAAAAATCATGAGTTAGGCAAAAAAGAGTTACTTTTGAGTTATTTTTTTTAACTCTGACTACACTTTGTGTTATTGGATACTCCCCGGCTGTGTTGTATTTTGGAGTTCATTCATTGGTGTTCAGGAGTGTGTTTTGGTTTAACACTAGCTACACCTGGAGTTATTTTTGAGAAATGCGCCTCGACACGACCCTGCCGCTGGATAAAGGAATAATGGACTTATGTGCCTCGTCGTGAGGTAGGTAAAAGAGTATATAAACTATTTAAAAATGTTCTATATTTTCTGACAAACACGTTTGGTCATCGCGTAGCTGCTACGTTATATAGGCTAGTTATACTGTTTACTAACGTCAACGATTATGACAAACTTGCTGTTGAACGTTTGTTTACTTGTTTCAAATTTTGAAATGGCTATTTGCGTGGGGTTTTTGTCAATGTAAACGAGTTAACATTAGCTAACCGTCTTTCCATTCACCGTGTTTCTGAAAATGAGTGTTTTACCGTGAAGTTGATGCATCAATGCATTACAGGCATACGTGGTTACACAATTGCAGTGTCTAACGTTACCCTGGAAAATAAGATAGTTGTGCTGTGTAGGCCTGCAATGATTTGAGTTGTAACAGCTATAACGTTAGGCTACGTATTAGTGGTGACCCACGATCACATGTGCGTGATTTTCAGCTAATATATTTTTGCATTCTCAATGAATGGTGCTAGATTATGCCTCATACTGTTGTTTTTGTGATCTTCATATACGACTGTCCTGCAGACAACCGGTTGAAGGTTACTCCTCCTCAAATCTGAACCAAATCGATTTGCTGAAATAAAGGCAGTAAATCAAGAATATGGTGTTCAGTGTAGTAATTTCCACACAAAACATTATATTGTGTTAAATAAATGTTAACTCTAAGAAGTGTTAAACTAAATATTTTTTTTGAGTGTTACTTTTTAACACTGGTAATGAGTTCATATAATTATTTTTAGAGTTACATTTACGCTCCGTAGGTTTAGTATTTTAACTCCATAAATTTTAACTCCGAAAAAGTGTTAAATTCAACTCCAAGAGCAGAGTTATTTTAACTCTGCGCTGGAGTCTATTTGATGGTCTCACATGTACACTCAGATTGAGTTGATTTTAACTAACGGAGTTTATTCCAAAAAACAGAATTTGCTGTGTATGGAGGAGTGATCCAGCTCTTAGATATAATCAAAAATATCTTAATTTGTGTGCCGAATCTCTTTAATGTGATGTAATAAGTGTAATAATAGTGAGTATAGAAACAAGAAGATTTATTGTTATTAAGTCACTTTATTAGTCATTAATATTAAAGTGAAGTTGACTTTACATGCTTAAGCTTTTAATTTATCCATTGCATGGGTGGGCCTTGTCCTTATCAATCATCCAAATATTTGCCCCTCCTGAGAGATTTTGCAGGAGCCGCCACTGCAAATACCATATTGCATAGTACCATGGTAATCATGCTACATATCAAAGTACCATGGTAATAAAATCAGATATTGTCATACCATGGCATTTTATGTGTTATTAGTAGCAGCCTGTCTCTTGTTTCCTTCAGCATAAGCGTCTTGTTTGTGTTGTGTTTTTTTTTACAGTATGCGGTACAGGTGCCGATGGTTTGGAATCATGCAGTGCAGACTTTCCCGTGTGTGCTGCGTGGGTCTATCTTTAGCGCGCTAGGTCCAAATAACTTGGCATGGGATCAGCCCGTTGCCATGGACACTTTTGTAGGCTGCTGATTCGTGAATGTATGAGTGAAAGCACGTGCCACACAACAGCAGATCACAAACTTTAGCACACATTTGCCTATATATATACTTAAGGAATTACATCCGATCATCTGAAGCATTATTAGTTTAACTTCACAAATGTAGCATAATTGACACACATACATGTAATAAACTGGTTTTATATTGTTTGGGGGTTCTCATGGGGTGAAGGCAGTAATGTGATTGGTTCATAGTCACATGACTCAGTGTAATCAAGAAGCTCAGCAAGTTATTGCAACCACCGTTTCTAGTGCCTCATTCGAACCACAAGACATCACAATACAGTGTGTGATTTGATTAATATGGGCAATAATGAGAATGTGATTCCTGTTGGGGGGCAGAGCAATGTGTAAATAATGAGCTCGGAGCTCATCAAGTAAATTACAATAAGAACGGTCGTGGGGATTTGCATAGTCTTGGAGCAAAAAGGCAACACTCCCAGAACAGTGATATAACAGGTAACTAGAAAAGCAAGTGGTATCTAGGGACCGTAATATCATACACCTGTATCAGCACTCACTTAGAACATCATAGAAACGATTTAGCAATGTGCTGAAACATTGAGAACACAACCGCATAGCAACACCCTGGCATCCATCCATGTTGCTATGCAGTGTTCTGAGTGTTTTTAGAATGCTTCTATTTTGTTACTAATGGTTGCTAAGGTGCTTGATTTTGTGATGCGGATTTGATTAGTCAACCTTGAGCAAATAGGCAACACTCCCAGAACAGCGATATTAAGTAAACTAGAAAAAAGTGGATTTTATGGAGGGAAACAAACTGTATCTAGGGAGCAGAATATCCTGGATCACCCAAGAAACCACTCAGAACACCCTAGCAACTGATGAGCAATGTGCTAAACACACTAGCAACCGCATAGCTGGCAACCACAAACTATGTTGCTATGTGGTTTGCCCAGTCTTTTAAAGATTTTTCAATGCTGTTGTCTTGTAGTTATTCGTGCGAGATCTTGAGATGGGGATTTTAGTAGGCTACCTGAAGCAAATTCACAACACTCCCAGAATGGCTTTTAAGGAAGGAGGTAAGTTGTATCTGATAAGAATGTCATTTCACCTTGGCAACCACTTATAACATCCTAGAACACAACTAGAATTGTTTTTTGCTTGTTGTATTCTTCATTTGTATTGTGTTGGATGAAAGCATCTGCTGAATGCCTCATAGATACACTATGGCAACCACCCACAGCTATTGTAAATTACTGTGCAGTTGTTAGGATCTTGCAAGCAAAAACAATTGTGTTGTAGTAGTGGTTGGCAAGGTGAAATATGATTTTCTTGTCCCTAGATACAACTCATAGACATATACACTAGACCTCACGTGGGGGTTCTAAGCATGTGTCAAAACCGCCGCCATCTTGGAACAGGGGTCTTGTCATAGGAAGTAGCTATAGGTAACGCTGCAATCTCTGCCTTTACTTCGAATTCATTGATGGTGGCGGACTTTTGTGCAGCGTATGAAGTTCACGGATGAAATCTGAACTAGGAAGAATGTTTAAAAAAAAAAAAAATTAATTTTTTTTTCTGGAATCAATGATAAATACATGTCTGACCGTTGGAACAAACCAAAAAAAACCAAGAAAAATCACATTCATGATGATTTTATTTGCGTTAGACCTGTGTCTACTACATTGACGCTGATGCATTAAAGTGGAGGGGCTCCCCTGTTTCAAGATGGCGGCTCTATTGACGCATTCGTTCTAATGAACTGCCGTATCCAAGGTGAGGTCTAGTGTATATGTCTATGGATACAACTTACCTCCTTCCTTAAAAGCCATTCTGGGAGTGTTGCTATGGAGATCTATATTTTGGTCCCAAGTGCTTAAATATATAATTACACTGTAACAATGACAGCTTAACCAAATGCTGTGTGTTTCACTTGATACACAGCAATATTGAATTTTATACTCTCATTGGTTATTAAATGTGTTTAAGTAATTATAATGTTCAATTAAAATGGTTGTTATTGCAAAATAAATTCTGACAGGGTGATCCGGACCCCATCATGAAGGCACATAGACTTGCGGTGTATTTTGTGATAATGACTGGTTGATTATACACTATCAACTTCATTATAGGGCTACTTACCAGTTTTATTAAAACATATTTCTAATAAATCATGTTTGAGTTGAAATTATTTTATTGTATTAGAGGAAAGAGACCAGAGTGTCATACTAGAGAGATGAAAGTGTGGAAAGTTTTGGAAAGGATAATTTACCAAATTGTGTGTCAGCATGTTCAAGTAATGGAAACAACAGCTGATCTCTCCTGTGTGTGTGTGTGTGTGTGTGTGTGTGGGCACACTGTGTTGCAGTTGTATGTGGGCTAACACATGGTAGAGCAGCCCGGCTCTGACAGCTCGAGAGCAGAGAGAGAGAGAGGATGAAGAAGAGGGAGGGAGATAGAGAGAGAGAGTAATAGCATGTCAGAAAGCGAGGGAATCGGAGAGTTAAAGAGAGAGAGACAGCGAGAGGGGGCAGCCTGCCAGTGAATGGTAACACAGGATCAACCCTCAGCCTACAGTACCTGCACTTGAACACACAGACACACACACACACACTCATTACACACTCATGCAACCATGCTGGAAGGAACAGACTGAATTCCGGTCAGCGCTTCCCAACTAAAACCATCAGCACAAGAATACCGGTGAGGATAGCTCTCTTCCTTTTGTTTTGTGTCTAAATATAGTCTGATTAGTGTAAATTCAGCATGCTATTTTCCTTCTAAATGTTATTTGTTGCCTGCCACTTAACAATCTGATAGTACTTATGCTTGGTGAACTGGTTAGCTCAGTTGTGCTGTACTTGCCTGAAGGTAGGCTACTTGCTTTAAATGTTTTTGTGGTGGACAGACAGTGTGAAAAAAAGCCAGGGGGTCCATTGATTCGTAAGCTTTTAATTCCCTTAAGCTTGCTTTTTTTGCCCGCTGTCCTGGCTGGACGGCGGGAGGTCCGTAAAGCCTTTTGTCAACTGATTTAATGGGGTCTGACTTTTAGACTGGCAGTTTGCTGTTGTGTGTCAAAGCATCAGGAGGCTTATGGCGTCATTGTATTGGCATCAACCTAGCCGGGGACACCCTCCTCTCTCTCAACTCACCACAGAGTGACAGCAAGTCTTGTATACCTGCGAACAGTACACACACACATGGAAAACCACAAGGGGGGGGAGAGAGGCTTTGCTTCTCTCGTCCACCCACATATATGAATCAGACTGCATGCGAATATTCTAGCACACCACTTCCATACACATATGATTTAGTCTGTCGGTATTTCACGATGAAGGTAATACTTATAACACCTGGGTAACAATTTATTTTACAGTGTCCTAGTTACTTATGTTGCATGTATTTACCATAGTATTAATAGTAAAGTATGCATAATTACATGTAACTAACCATCAACCAAATCATAATCCTACCCTAACCCTATAGTACATCTAGTTGCTTAATATCACTCAGTACTTAAATATATAATTACACTGTAACAATGACACCTTCATCAAATGCTGTGTATTTCACTTGATCGAATTTTATACTCTCATTGGTTACTAAATGTGTTGAAGTAATTATAATGTTCAATTAAAATGGTTGTTATTGCAAAATAAATTCTGACAGGGTGATCCGGACCCCATCATGAAAGCACATAGACTTGCGGTGTATTTTGTGATAATGACTGGTTGATTATACACTATCAATTTCATTATAGGGCTACTTACCAGGTTTATTAAAACGTATTTCTAATAAATCATGTTTGAGTTGAAATTATTTTATTGTATTAGAGGAAAGAGACCACATACTAGAGAGATGAAAGTAGACATATGATATCATAGACATTATAGATTTTACATTTTAAAAAGAATAACCTTGAAAATGAATATCTTCATATTATTTATTAAAATGAAGTTTTGAACAATAGAGGGTAGTGAATGGTAATGCAACTACATTGACCAACATTTGTTTTACAGTAATATTCTACTACTTTTGCCAGAATTTTTATTTTATTGAGTTGATTGTTGAGTTTTTGAGAGGGAATCAGTTGCCAGCTAATGATCCGTTTGAATGTTTACATGTTATTATACTGAAATATTTGACAACAGAATGTTGCAATTGACCAATCAGAACGGCCTAAATATAGGCCTACATTTCTGTAGTGATCAGAGAATATAGTTTAATAAAATTATATCCACTATAGACATTTCTATGACTTTTTAAGATATTAGTATTCATGACTTGAAATTGTTAGTAAAATCATATCCATTAATCCTTAAAATTCATGAAAATTAATATATATTTTATCTCACAGTGAATATATTTTAATATCTTAATTAATTAAATAATTTAATTGAACTAAAACTATAACAATACATTTTATTTAAATACTAAAATAAAAAGCAGACTTATTTTATTTCAGCTATAGTTGCCAAGGCATAATTTCTTATTTCCATTTTCTGTAACTTGTACTAAAATAACTATAACTAAAATAAAAATAAAAAATAACATTAAAAAAATAAAATCTGATTCAAAATATTAATAAAACTATTGATGATACTCAAAGATACTATTACAAAAATAACCATATCTTCATAGAAATAAATGAATTGGAAAACAAAAACAGAAAAGCCATAAAAACATTTATATCTACCCATTAAAATTGTATTTTTTATGCTCAGTTCGAAATATTTCAATGGCTAGAAATTGTAGAAATAATAGTACGTTCAAATTGCTAAAAATCCTGAAAAAAATCATGTAAAATTAAAAGTTGGGAACTCCATATATATCATCATATCAACACATAAGAATTGCTATGATACTTTCACTGTACCATGCTGCCACCACAGTATTTTTTAGGTACCTGCTTGTGAGTCATGCAATCAGAGAGATGGAAATAGAAGATGAGAGGAAGAAAGAGAGCAGTTGGCATGGTTTGGAGGAGGAGAGGGGTGTATGTCTTAACAGCTGATGGATCTCAGAAATCAAGAATGGTCGGGGGCCAGCGTTTGCCTGACAGTCCAGCTGTGAGACGAACACAGAACCCGTCTCGAGCCTGGCAGTGAGAACTAGTGTGGGCAGGACTAACTGGCATGACCTTCTCCTGTTTGTCGCCACACTGGGCGTCCTAATTCCCTCACTGAACCCTGCCAGGTTACTGTAATCTGAGCTGACTGAAGCAGAGAGGAATGATAATGCATCGGAATTCTGGATGAGGGCATTAGAATTCCAGTTTCTGCTTCGGAACATTAAACTGGGAGACATTTATATGCAGCAGCTTGTGTGGGTGTATATGTGAGTCTGTGTATAATATCCTCCCACTCTCGAACTCATTTTTAACTGGGGCATAATTTATTCCAATTTGTTGCATAAATTAGCTCTATTGTGTCAGCTTCCTTCAGACACTGCAAAAAGAATGCTGTGGCTTTCATTTAAAATAGGAAAAATAAGTCATTATAAACCACAAACTATTTCATGCTGTTATTGTGCTTGGCCGGGGAGGTATTTTTAGAGCGAGGACAGAGAAAGAGGTCAGATTAAACACAGGTGAAAGTCTTCTGAGGTGAGGAGCAGTTTCCTGACCTGCCCTGCACAACTACAATACTACAACTAACCTGACTGTGAGCTCATTATCTGAATGAAACTAAGGCTTTCATTGTGTCAATTAAAGCTGTTTTGGGAAACTTTTGCGAAAACGTTGACTTAGCCTGAAAATTTGAACAAGCACAACTTACAGGTCCCAACCCCTTGCTCTCTGCTGCGCTACATACTTTAATACATGACAGTATGTTTCCATCACCCTGTTTTTATGCTCATTTTGCAGTAGCAAGTGATGGAAAGCCCAAACTTCGAAAACAAAAAAAATAATTTGCAAAAAAGTTTACACGCTTGAAGTGCTTTTTGACTTGTGCGAAAAAGAGCTCATGCGAATAATGGGAGATGGAAATGCATTTGCCAAATAAACTCTGACGTAGCGTACATTAAACCCATGTGACTAATCGTCTGTTTCCGCTGATGGTGTTTTATTTACTGTTGGTTACTAGGTTGGTAACCACCACCGTCATCTGGTCGAACAACTTGATGGAAACGCACCTAAGTCGCATTTGTTTTATTTTTTTTAATTTTTTTTGCTAACTTCGAAAAGATTCAAAGCCAGCTTATAATGGATCTTAATAATGAATAGTTCAGCCTTGAAACTCTACATTCTGATTGGTTGTTTCAATGTAACTTCCACAGCCAATCGATTTCACGTATTCATTACTACTAGCCTTTATAACTACGATGCATCCAAAAGGAATACACCAAGTCTGCCTGCTATGCAAATTTTTACTTTAGTCCTCCTCCTCCCCAGCACCACCTGCCTAGACAAAGAGAGTAAAAATAAGCCAGTTTGGCTTTTATTTTATTTTAAAATTGTGATTTTTAGCCATATACTGTATCTGTTAGCTTTTATGCCATCTATGACAACGCATTCTCACCCCAAGGCGTCACCTTTGACCATGCTTCAATATTTGACGTTTTAGGCGCCCTTTTGCGTCACTTACATGACGCGATCCTACGGCGTCATCTGACGCTAAAGGAAAGCGTCAGTTAGAGGACGCGGTTATGGCTCTTTCAGACTGCACGATTTTCAAAGTAGTCGGGTCGCTGCTCTTTTCACACTGCATGACTATCTTGGCCAGCATTCAGTCGCCGCTGTGTTCACACTGGACGATGGATCGGCGACAGAAGGTTTCACACTGCATGACTTTAGAAAAATCGCCGACAGACTCTGTCTAGCACGCTGCACGCAAACTACATTTCACAACAAACACGCGTGAGATATGAAAAGGAAACAACGCGCGACACCACACGTGCAAGACCGGAGTTCTCATGTGAGACTTTTTTTTTCGACCCGGTTGTGGTACAGCTGGTGAAACAGACACGAGTGCTCCTGCCAAATTTCTACTAATTTTTCTTCCATTTATTGTGTCCAAATAGACCGAGAAGAAGCTTTTTTGTTGAAACAATGCCATATCATGTTGATATGTGATCTATAACTCCTCCCCGAACTCCCTGCTGCTCTGTATCTTGCTCTCTCACTGGCTGCCGGTGATCGCCGATGTAGTTTTCAGTCAAAACACTTTTCACACAGCAGGATTTTGAATCGCCGACAGGTCCAGATATTTAGCATGCCAAATATCTCACGGGCGTCGGCGACTCGTCGGTGATTCTCTCAGTTCGCGTCTTTGTTCATTCACACTGCGTGATTGTCACTCGCGTGAACGAGCGCCGATTTGCCTGTGATTTCGGGCATTTGTCGGCGATTTCTCAAAACCTGTCGGCGAGCCAAAATCGTGGCTAAAATCATGCAGTCTGAACTCGGCATTAGGTTTAGGTGTGGGGTGGGGGTAGGGTCCACGCGATCCCAGGGCGTCATCTAACTGACGCTAAAGGGCGCCTAAAGCGTCAGATATTGAAGCATGTCCAAATGCTTCCCAAGGCGACAGTTAGGTGACGCCTTGGGGGTGAGAATGGGCTGTCTATGATTGTGTACTCCTGAAAGTTGACCATCAACTTTTTAAGTTTAGACTTAATATAGCCTAATATTAATTTTAGAATGTTTATTTTACATGATTTCGTAGTTCCCATACTTCATTTTGTTTTTCAGAGCTTTGATTACTTAGTCTTAGCCTAATAATAAAGTTAAATTAGTTGGCGTGTCCTAACTTTCAATTATTAGTGTAATTCTTGTCCTTGTCCAGAAAAAAAACACACTATTTACCATGACCTATGTCCAAAATACCATGCAGTTGCTGTATGTACTTGATTTATTGTTTGTTTAAAAAATAATCTCTCTTTTTTTAGTGCATTAATTGACTGTCTGTTTGGCTAAGCTTTAATCCAAAATATTTATTTGGTACTAAGTATACCAATTAATTCTAAGTGCAGAAAGGGTATGTGAGGACAGGGACGTCTCTGATTGCACATTCTAACAAAACCTGATGCACTAATATCTGTAAATGCATCTCTCTCTCTGCCATACAACTTAATCCGCATCTTAAATTAGTGAGGCATCTTGTTAAGTGGTGAGACATTTAAAGGCATGATGGGTCAGTGGTGTCATCAGGGGAAACGTCATTTTTGTTTGTGTGTTCTTGGTTCCTTTGAGCATCACTGACTTCACGTGTTTAGGTCATTTAGATAAAAACAAAATAGTGTTTGTTTGCTTGGTTGTAGATCTATTTGTTAGATAGCGTCAAGGGTGTCAGTAATGTGTAAAGTCAGGCAAAGAGGATGGATGCAATCTGAGCAGGCATTACACTGAGTGCAGGATGTTAGTCACATTGATGTCAGATGGGTCCTCGGCACGTCTTCAGGACTGTTTGTTTTTAAGAAAGGGACAAGCCTGACATTTTAAACCAAAGGCCATATGTGACAACCCTTAGCACACCACTCTGTCCATGTTGCAATGGGCTTTCTATGTTTGAACTCTTCACCTGTCAGATGGAGCATAGGTCACACTTCAACCAGTGAGAGAGGGGCACAACCAGGAAATATTGCTTTTTTTCAAGTTTGTAAAGGATTTTGGCCCCATGAAATCTGCAGTTGTGACTGTTAGCCCATATCTGTTAGCTTTGAAGCTAGCCATATATGCTAATGTACTCCTAAAAGTTGAACATCAACTTTTCAATATTATGAAAATGTAAAAATTATTTTTTTATTTCAATATGCCTCACCAAAAAGTCCTGTTTCTATGGGAAATATGTTAACATAGGAAAAAAAAACTTTCGGGGCTGAAATTGTATATCAGACCTGTGTTTTTGAGCAGATCACAGGGCCTCATGAGGGCTCTGTCATTCACGTGTGTTTCATAACCACATGTCGTTATCTGAATGCCATTTAACCTTGCAGTCCACCTGTGACAACAACAGAGCGTATATATTGCTGGTCATGTGTTTATTTCTGTACAAAGGGGATGAGGTCTGTCTTCAGTGGGCTATTCTTAAACCAAAAACTTTTGAAATGGCCTTGAATGAAATTTAAGATGCATGACATCAATACTGCACTGAACAGATACAACGCAGATATTTACAGAAATGGTTTGTCTCACTGTGCTCAGAAATTGCTCTAAAATCAGCACTAGCTTTTCATGCACCAGCAATTATATAAAGCTGAAATTACTTTGTCCTTTTCGAGAAAGATATGGCAATAGGGAAACCTCTTTGGAAACAATAGTTGTGTTTGCTAATTTAAACCAATTATAGTTTGTTTAATAAATGTAAATATGCAAATATTCTATTATTAATTTATGATCTATTATTAATCATTCTAGTACCTTATGCTTTTTAAAATTATTATAATTTATGTAATTATATTTAATATTCTTAAATTAATTATAATTTTGAATATTTTTAATATAATATTCGAAAATATATATATATATATATATATATATATATATATATATATACACATGATATTCAAAATTAAATATATATATTTAATTCGAAATTAAATATAATTTCGAATATTTTTAATAATAATAATATTAAATATAATTTTTAATATCTTTAAATAATATAATATTTGAATAATATGTATATATATATATATATATATATGATATTCGAAATTAAATATATATTTAATTCGAAATTAAATATAATTTTTAATATTTTTTAATAATAATAATATTAATTATTATTATTGGAATAATAAAAAAAGTAATGTTATTTTAGGAGGGCTCTTTTGATCATCTAGCAAATACAAGAATATCCCAGTGATCTGATCACATAGTCAAAAAGACTCCAAGACATCATAGCAATGCCATAGCAACACCCTGGCAACCACCTACAACACTTTAGCTGCATAGCGGCTATACATCTGCACACACAAGTACCCTTTTCTTCAGGAAATGTAAAATTTATTTTCCAGTTTCTTTTGATGGCACTATTTGTATTGTTATTTGGTGCAGCAATTACACCAAAGTCTACCTTTAATATATAATTTTACATACTACACCATCAGAAGTCACACAACCTCTACTGTTAAGTTGAAGCTAAATGACCCCAGGTTGTAGCGCAGTAATGTCTGGCTATTTATCTATTATTTATTGACATGAGACATTATGTTACTCTGTCCCATGGGCAAAACCCTTCACGTGGAGATATCTGACACATGAAGTGTCAAAGTGTCAAAAGTGACATGCTAGCTATGGCAGTTATGGTTACAGCACATCATGGATAGCAACAACCGACACACACACACACACCCTGTACATCTTTCATCTTTGTATGTGATCATTCATCCCTCAAGCAGAGAGATAGTGGGTGAAAGAGCCCCCGACAACTCTTCCTTCCTTTCCTCCAGCTTTGACGCCCACCATCAAGTCTCCCCTTACCAAAACTTCTCTCATGCCAACCCACATGCCAATCACAGCTTGTTACCAACCTGTTCTTAGTCTTTGACAGACATTGACGGAGGGTTGTTAGTGAAAATGGGTTGTTTATCTCTCTCTCTCTCTTTTTGTGTCAGGAGCATAATGGAGGAAGAAACCCTGCTGCGAGAGAGACTGCAGGCTATAACAGTGAGTATCAGGCTATTCTTTTTGGAGAATCGAGCTTTTATATTGGCAAGAGAATCGAGGTTTTGTATTGGCATGGGGAATATTGTCACTTTTTTTTCTCTGTTGTGTCTGGTAACTTGATGAGGTGAGAGTTTTTAGTGTGTCATTTAAATAAAAGTGCTTCGTCCCAGCATTATAGTCTTAATACTTTTGTGGCCTTGATGATATGAATCACACAACCATTAACCTTTTCCCTGACGGATTTTTTCCCCAACTTGCCAGCCACCAGCAGCATTTTTGATCATTTTCTCAAAATGTTGATGGCCCCCAGAATTTTTGTATAAATATCTGAACACACAATATATCAAATTAAAGAACAGTCTCTTCTTTTAAACAAACAAACAATACATTTTATTCTAGCTTTTTGAACACTTGAATCTAAGTTTCATTTAAAAAGCAACATTTTGAAATTAAAGCTGAGAAAATCACATTTTATTTTTTAAGACTACAAAGCAATGCTTTTATCACTTGTTTTATGCTTCTTTTTTGCATGTGTTTTGACCTGGAGATTCAGAAGAACTCTGTCAGACGATGTATTATAGCGCCCCCTATCGTATAACAGTGAAAACAAAGGAAAGCTTGAAAATTCTGTCAATGGCGGCGAAAGAGTTAATGGCCAGACAACAAATCAGAGAGATTAATCCATGTATATCTGTCTGTTAAAAGTCTGTTAGTTTATGTCAGTATATGAACTCCATCACAGAACATTCAGAGCATATATGGAGATATCTGTCCTCCATGTGTTATTTCTGTCCACACACAGCCTTTGAGCTGTTCATTTTATATATGAAGTCATAGTTTATTAGAGAGTTAAAAATAATGCTGCAAAGCCTCCCTCTCAAAAAGACTATATTAGTTCTCTCCCTATGCATGCTTGTGTTAATAGCAAGACGTGAAACAACAAAAGATTATGGGGTCAAGGTGAAACTGAAAAAGGTTTAGGATCTTATTCTACTTTATAGTATGACTCTGTTTTCTCATCAGGACAAAAGAAAAATTCGAGAGGAGATAGAAAGGAAACGAAGGAACACTGAAGAAGAGAAATTAAAGCTACAATATCTAAAGGTATGTGTTGTTATGTATGTCATTATATGTATATATATATATATATATGAAGAGTTCAGATGCAAAAGCCTCTAAGTGCCATTTGAAATTTTCTTCTTGATCATTTTTATCAAGCTTGTACATTTAAGTTCAGTAATTTCACTTAAATTGCAATGAGGATTAATTGTCATTTAAGTGAAATTACTGAACTTGAATATATAAGCTCGATAAAAATGACCATTTTAGAAGAAAATTTCAAATGGCACTTAGAGGCTTTTGCATCTGAACTCTTCATATATATATACATACACTGTAAAAAATATTGTTGGTTTAACTTAAAAAATGAAGTAACCTGGTTGCCTTAAAATTTTAAGTTGATTGAACTGGAATAAGTGAATTACTACAATGAAGGAGATTGATTTAATCATCAGAAACTCAAAATAATAAGTTATCTGAACTAAATAAGTTATTTAAGTTGATTTGACAAAAGAAAAAATGTTGTGATAACAAATCTTGAAAATATGTTTTTACAGTGTATATATATTTGTAAATTAAACATTTAAGAAAACAGAATTTGTTGTTATTAAAACCTATTCCAGTAAGTATTAATAAAAAAAAAATAGAATAATAAGAATCATAAGATGAATAATACATCAAATGATCACTATATTATTTCAACAGATTGTGTTCGTTTTTTTATTTATTTTATTTTATTAATTTATAACACTGTAATGTAAAGAAAAAAGTCAGTTATCTCGATACAACATGCTGTGTTGCTTTCTTTGCACAAACAGAAAAAAACTCTGCGAGAACAATGGCTGATGGATGGATTGAGCACCCAGAGCGAAGAGGAGCAGGAATCTGTGAAGGCCCAGACTGAAGATTTCCAACAAAAGACTAAACTCCTGCAGAGCAATATCGACAGGTAGGCTACTCTCTACAAATAAGAAGTGAAAAAAAAGTTTGTACTACTCTCTCTATCACTAATGGTCTGCAAGGTTCTCGACTTCCTGATTGTGAGAAGCAATTGGATTATTCTTGTTTAACCACTGTGATGGGCTTTAAGTGTTAGCCAAGGTTCAGACAGATAGACCTCACTCACAGTACATAAACTGTCTACTTACACAACCCGCCTTGGCAGCGAGAGCCTGTTGACTTACAGTACGACAAGCTTTGTCTGGAAAAAAAAACTCATTAAGGAGGAAGTCATACTTGCCGCAGGAAACATGACTAACACAACAAAAGGACAAAATAACTGAGGAAAAATCTTTTTCAGAGACTCTCTAGTTACCGCTATATCTGTGAAATTACTCTCTGCCTGCCTGGTGTGCTTTCAAGACATTAAGGTTGATTTAAAGGACTCAAATCTCCAAAGAGCTTCCTCAAATAGAGTCTTCAATATGATGGCTGCAGTTTAAACCAGTTGGATTAAGAGGGGAAAAAGCAATCGGATGAGAATCTCCACTATCACAGTACAGAGGTGGCTGGTCATTTCCTGCAAGTTATCTTGGCGGATAGGTTCATGACCCCACTCAAAACATAAATCAGGGTATACATTCTGAAACTAAAAACTCGTTTTTTGATAATCAGCTCTCTGCACATGATATAGGCCTAGAATGTTAAAGAACAATACCGAAACATTACACAAGGAGGTGCCATTAAACAATATAGAGTGATTTTCATGAAATCAGGTTACCCTCAAAAAGGACAAACTATTTTTTATACATTTGTTACAATATATATATATATATATATATATATATATATATATATATATATATATACTTATTTAAAAAAAATATATGAAACGATTGAATTATACTACATATATAAATGATGTGCAATAATGGTGAAGCACTTGTTCAAAAGAAAATGGAACAACTTGTTTTGAAATTTTTTTTAATATATTAGATTTATGTACAATGCATCTTTTTTAAGGTTATTCTGAAATGTTTTTGTAAAATCCTTCAGCAATATATAAATATAACACACACACACACACACACACACACACACACTCACACATATATATATATATATATATATATACATATATATATATTAACAGTTAACAAATTGAAGTGGTTTGCACAACTAAAATAAATTAATTAAAAGTTAATTCTGTCATAATTTCCATAATTTAAAGTTAATTCTGTCATAATTTCCTCGTCCTCATGTGGAACCAAACTTTTATGACTTTCTTTTTTTTTTTTGTGAAACCCCCCAAAAAACAATTTTGTTTTTAGTTTTTTGTCCATTCAATGAAAGTAGGTGGTATTCAGTGTGTTGGACCTCTTTGACTTTCTTTGTATGGACAAAACCTTTCAAATATTTTCAAAGTATCTTCTTTTGTGTTCTACAGAATAAATAAATTCAGATTTGGATCGATATGAGGGTGATGAAATCATGACACAATTTTCATTTTCGGGAGACCCACGCATTTAAGTAAAACCATTATGTTGCATTATGTCATCTACATATAACTGAATTGAAAAATAAGCTGAATTTTATGAAGTAAAGCTCCTTTATAGCAATTTTTAAAAACAGTTTACAAAGTGCTTTACAGATCATATATTATACATTTGTGCATTCCCAGAAAAGAAAGACCTACACACACACACACACACACACGTAATAGAGATAAGCTTATAAAACATTTTTTTTAAAAAGACTATCTGAACAAATGTGTTTTGATAGACTTGCATTGTGAGTCAATTGCTTGTAGTTTGTCAAGAAGAGAGTGAGCCGAAATGACAAAAGGCTGACTCAGATTCCCCCCCTTTTAGCTGTTTTTGACCTGATTACTGGCTTTTAGTGATAAAGAGTCATGTAGCAATATTCCCTGCATCTTTGCAGAATAGAGCTGGAGATTGCGGCTCTGGAGACGCAAGAGCTGGAGATTTCTGCGAAAGAGGAGATTCTTCTGAAACAACTGAAGGAGGTGGAGAAAACTCCAGAGGACATCATAAAGGTATTGCTTGTGTAATCACTTTAACAGGCCTGGAGACTCCTTACAGCTTATTACAACACCGAGGCGAGCCGCTTAAATTGGATCTGCTTTTGAGTTGGGACCCAGGGAAATTAGTACAATGCAGCATGCTGTGAAGATTCCCCTCGGTTTGAAATTGACGTCAAGATTAAATAGTTTGATGCCAGTTGGTGCTGTGATGAAAGGATCTGTTTGCGTGATACGTGACCTCATGTGATTTGTGTGAACCTTGGTTTTGTTTTATATCTTCTTCAATCAAATCCGCTTTTGGTACTGCACAAACTACTGTATTTCCCCACAGGAAGTAAATGCAAATATCCTCCCAGGTAAAGAAATGTGTTTTTTTCCCCCCTATGTTTCTATTTTTTTACAGCATTTTTTCCCTTGACACTTCCTGAACAGACTTTTGTTGCTTCCTACAGAGCCAATCCAATACATCTACACTGCTATACCTGATGTCCCAAAGAGCTATACTCCCACAACCAGGAGGAGAAGTGTCACGCCAGGGAAACACGAAACTGATGAAGAGCAGGAGAAAAAAGGTACAACTCAAGGCGACTATTTGCTGATGTAAACATGTTAGGATTTCCTGAATATTTTGTTGAGACAGTGCAAACATGTCATCAAACTGTCCACTTCTGTAATTATAGCAATTTAAGGTAAATGTTGCCTTTCATTTTTCATTTTCAAACATCGAAGAGATGGTTTCCATGACTATAATTACGGGCATGACATAGAATTATGAAATCAAGTTATCACCATCTGAACACTGAACAGGATATTGTATATAGATACAGATTGCAAGATCACAATTATTTTTATTAAAGCAATAAGCCTCAAGAGACCACAGGTAAGGGGTCATTTCAAGCATATTAATTATATTAAATAGAATAATTCTTCCACCAAATATACTACCATTCAAAGGTTTGGTGTCAGTAAGGATACATTACATTCATCAAAGAATCCTGAAACAATATATCACGGTTTTCACAAAAATGTTTATCAGCACAACTATTTTCAACGTTTATAATAATAAGAAATGTGTCTAAAGCAGCCAATCAGAATATCAGAATGATTTCTGAAAGATCATAAAAACTGGATGGTGCTGAAAATTCAGCTTTGCCATCGCAGGATTAAATTTCATTTAAAAATATTACATTATAAAACATTCTATATTAAAATAGAAAATTATTATCTTAAATTGTTATCACAATATTACTGTTTTTTTATCAAATAAATGTAGCCTCAGTGAACATAAGAGACTTTTTTTTTTTTTTAAATCTTACAAAAACATTAAAAATCTTACTGAGCACAAACTTTTGAATGGTAATGTATTTTAAATATTGTTTTTTGCTAAATACTTTTTTATAGATTTATTTAAATGATGGTTCAAAGATTTTTTTTTTTTAAATCACGTTTTGATTCGAGGTGGTTTGTGTTTAACGCTTTTCTTTCCTTTCAGCTACATACACCATGAAGATCAGTGTGGAAAAAGATCTCCGCACCGGTGAGAGTCACATCCTCTCCACGACCTCCATCGCACCTCTGGATCTCCAACAGCAAGGCATCAAACTCTTTGAGGATGGGCGGAAATCTGTCTACGCCTTGCCACCTGACGGCCAGGACTCCCAGAATGACATAATTGAGATGACGCCTCTTGAAGTAGAGGAACTTCTGATGAAAGCCTCGGAGAAGAAAGTCCCATCAGATGTGGAATACCACGAACCTGTGTTTTCAAGCCCATTCAGTCGACCTACTACCCCTCAGAGGACAGAAAGAGGTTACATCAGTCTTCATGGCCTTCAGATGCCCAAGAGTCCCACCAAACAAGAAGCTCTTTACATTCCAACCACTAAAACCAAACAGTATTTGGAAACCAACCAACCAGCTCAAAATGGACCATATGCTAACGATGAATACAACGACATAACCAGGATCAGCCCGGGATCTTCTCCCATACAGGAGTGTGAGGAACCGCTTCGGACAACTCCAACGGCAGACTCCGGGCTGGGATTCGGACGGTATTCCCCTCTGAATCCGAAGGAGGACTCTAGTCTCAACTTTGTGAGCTTACTCCCACCTGAGGTGGAATCTGGTGAACCGGTTACCATGATCTTCATGGGTTATCAGAATGCTGAATCTGATGAGGAAGATGAAGGAATCCAGGCTGAACTGGTAGTTATTAGTGATGATGATGATGCTCCATTGTCATACCACCCTCTGGGCTACCACAGCAAGATCTTCAAACCCAACAGCGTAGTGTACCGCTCTGAGATCAGGCCTGGTGCCACCAGAACCTCCAGCTCTGGAAGACACACGTTTGGAAATGAAACTGAAGACCCGATAGGTACAGGTACCATTCGAAGATTGAGGAGACACTTTGGTTTCCATTAACATTTCTTAGTTCCTTACATGTTTTTGATATGTAAGTGTACTTTACAATAAGGTTTCATATGTTAACATAATTTAAAGGAAGAGTTCAGCCAAAAATGAAAATTTCAGTCCCGTTCACACCAAGAACGATAATATTAGCATCAATAGCAACGCACGATATTGTTGTGCACTTATTTTACAGCTGTCACTTTAATTGCTCAAGCTCTTTAAAGCAGAAAAGATTCTGATTGGCTGTTAAAGGAGTGGTTCACTTTTAAAAAAAACTTTTGCTGATAATTTACTCACCCCCATGTCATCCAAGATGTCCATCTTTCTTTCTTTAGTCGAAAAGAAATTAAGGTTTTGATGAAAACATTCCTGGATTTTCTCCATATAATGGACTTCATTGGGAACCAAACGGTTCAAGGTCCAAATGAGAGTTTCAGTGCAGCTTCAAAATGCTTTAAACGACACCAGACCATGAATAAGGGTCTTAACTCGAAAAAAGATTCGTTCATTTTGATGAACGAGTTCGAACAGGAGAGTCAAGAACGCTCATCACAGAACAGAGCAAGGCGAGCATTTGAGCTTTTTAAACTTTATCTTTTTTATTTTATTTTTTAAATGAGCGATCGTTTCGCATGATAAGACCCTTATTCATCGTCTGGTGTCGTTTAAAGCCCTTTGAGTTTGAAGCTGCACTGAAACTCTCATTTGGACCTTGAACCATTTGGTTCCCATTGAAGTTCATTAAATGGAGAAAATCCTGGAATGTTTTTATCAAAAACCTTAATTTCTTTTCGACTGAAGAAAGAAAGACATGGACATCTTGGATGACATGGGGGTGAGATAAAAGTGAATTACTCATTTAATGTCTTTCATTGTTTATCAGCTGGAATAAAAATGTTCTAAAAAGTGATTGGACTCCACTATTCTCATAGTTATCATTAATAATATTATAGTTATAATCCTTGGTGTGAACGGGCCTTCGTTTACTCAAAAAAAATATATATATATATATTACAAATAGCCTTGACAATGAAATTCAGTGAACTCCAATATTGTTTGGTTGTTTTAAATATCTTCTATTGTGTTCGACAGTAGAAAGAAAGTCATACAGGTTTAGAACGACATAAGGTTGAGTAAAATGATGAAAGATACACATTTTTGAGTGAACTATTCCTTTTAATGCATCACATTAACCTAGATTAATAAATTCCTTAAAACAGTTTAGTTCATGATACCTAATGTTATAACTGATGTCGGACCTTACTGTAACTTTAAGAATAGACTTTAACCAAGACTTCTAATAATACTAGACTTGAATTTTTATGCTGCATTGTGTTTCGAGCATCCACACATATAGTACTATAATAATAATAAATGCATGGCGTGCATGAAATTAAACTTGTTGTTTGTCTTTTAACAACTGTCTTGTTTTTATATGAATAATAAAAACAATTTCTGCTTTGACATTAACTTGCTGTTGTCATACTTTTTTTTTGGAAATTTTGGAGTGTTATAACAAGACTTTAGTGACTTGGGAAAACCACGACAAACAAGCAAGAAGCTAACCTTTAAGACATCACTTTAATTGTCAAAAGTAATTAAAATACAACAAAATTACAGAAAGATTCAGAAAGGAAATCCCATATTAATTGATTGTAGTTACGGAGACTATGGTTACCATGGTGAATGTGTGTAATGGCGGATACGACATAATGGGTTTTAGATAGCTTTAAGACATGCTATTCATTTCTTTATTTTGTTTCATTATAGGTTCAGCCGTTTCCGACAGCTAATGTGTGAATTAGCATAGTTTTTTTCTCCTCCAGAGTAATGCACCGTTCCCCTCCATCAGCTATAATTGAGCACTTTGCCCTTGGTTGCTTTTAAGACACAGTGTCTGTTCAAAAGGTCTTTCATAACATCTGCTAAAGAGAGAGTTATGTAATAATCCTTGGCTTGCGTTACGTAAGGTGCAAAATGAATGCTAAAATCTGCGATGTTCGGCATATTCATTGTTTTGTCATCCCCTCATTTTGGCTCGCCAGTGCAGGGTAAATGTGTTAACTGCAATCACATCATCCTCTCTAATGACAGATCGCACACAAATCCATTGATTTGATTGATTGATTGGATTGGACTGGATTTTGATTGGGGTTGAAACTAACTATCTAACCTCCTGCATGCAGAATATCCAGGTGTGGTTAAACTGAAATATTCTTACTGTCTTCTCCACAGCGCTGCCAATCAAATGTCTCAGCTGAGAAATACATGTAAGCTCTTCAAAGCAAGATTACAATGTTGGCAGCTTGTATTTGCTGATGAGGATGGAAAGGACTAAGAGACTGATCTGAAAAAAAAAAAAAAAAAATCATATTTGAGTGCCATCATGTTGTACATAATGTTTGTTTTTCAGTTGACTGTTATGTTGCTTTTTGGTAAAGTGTTTTTCTGTTGTTTTTTGATGTAGATAATACATTTTTTTTTTGGTAACACTTTACAATAAGTTAATGTATTAACTAACGTGAACTAACATTGAGCAATACATTTGTTACCATATTTATTCATATTTGTTAATGTTAGTTAAAACAAATACATCGGTTATTGTTTGTTCACTGTGCATTAACTAATGTTAACAAATACAACTTTAGATTTTAATCATGTATTAGTAAATGTTGAATGGACAATAACTAAGGTTAATAAATCCTGTAGAAGTCTTGTTCATTCAACTAAAGTACATAACTAATGTTATTTATAACTAATGTTATGAAACCTTCTTTTAAAGTGTTACCATTTTTCTGTTCCCTCACAAAACCTCCCTATGCAGGGGCAAAGTTTTATGTAATAACTTAATTTAATGTATTATAAATGATATTATATTTGTTGGTTTAACTTAAACCTGGCTGCCTTAAAAATTTAAGTTCATTGAAATGGAAAAAATTGAGTTAATACAATGAAGGTGATTGATTTACTGTAAACATCAGAAACTTAAAATATTATGTTATCTGAACTACATAAATTATTTAAGTTGATTTGACAAAAGAAATAATGTTGTGATTACAAATCATGAAAATATTTTTTTTACAGTGAACATTCTCACTCCAAATGTTATTTTCCATAAAAACAAAAAACAAAAACTTAAAACAAAATATTAAGGCATTTTTTGGTTAACCATAAATCTAACAAAATGATTTCATGAATTGTAAAGGAATAAAAAGAGCATGAAAAATATCTAGTGGGGGTTAAAAAAACAGAATTCATTTGATATATTCTCTGAAAACACTTTTTAATGTTACGTATTTAGTGAATTTGTAATTTTATCTTTGATATTTTGACAACAAAACAAGACAAAATACTGATTAAGAATATAATTGTTGGCAGTATGTTTACATGACACACATCAAAATGAATAGAAGTGACAAGTGTTTAAACACATTAAACTAAGTCACTTGATCTTAAACTTTGTCACTGCATCAGTACAAAGGGCAGGTTTTTGAGAGGATAATGAACCATATTATACGAGATATTCTCTAAAGATGAGAAACCGAGTACATGAAACCTTAAGAATATGCTTGATTGACAGAAAGCTTTTAAGAAATTCCTTGTGAGACCGAGTGCGTGTGTCGGAACGGCTGAGGCTGCTCAGCTATTGGCTGTTTCTGGCACATTCAGAGTAAGTCACAGTCTCTGTGGTTACAGAGAAGCAGAGCTTCAGCCAAGACAGAATCGCTGAGCACGTTCCCTGTCCCCCGTCTGCTCGTATCACAAGGTAGGACACAGAGAACTTTTATAAATGGTCAGACTCCTACTTAATCAAAATATATGGGGTGGATGAACTTGTTTAGGTGTCATGCTGTTGGTTTTCTGGATTGCTGTTTTACATTTTCAGTGGTGCTGTAAAGAATGTGACATTGTTGAGATGCTTAACTCATTGGGTTTGTGCTAATGTGGTCTAAAGAGACTTGATTTGGTGCAAACAAGTGTGTGAGAGTGTGTACGCTCGCATGGGGTGATAGGTTTCTGTGCTTTTCCGAGTGAACCAATTACTGTTTTTTATGTCAAACTTAATATTGTTGTGATTAAGTGAGATTGCATTGATATTTGATCATTTGTATATTGTTACATTTTTGTAATCTGGCTTTAGTGACATCCATGATGTGCATCTTTAAAGCATTATGAATTAAAAATGTCAGTCATATCAATACATCTCATTATTTTGAGCTTCAAAATTCATCAACGTTCTCTCTAATTTAAACCTGAAGCGTGAAAATGGAACAACACGAAGAAGCTGTGGAAGTTTAATTAATCCCAGGCTGCTTGTAAACCTCAAGCACTTCAGAAAACGTGGAATACGAGATCTGAGATGTTGTCAGACAGCATCAGCATGGGCTTCTTCTCAGCTGAATGTGTGTGTGGGTGTGTGAGTGTGTTTTTGAGTGAATTAAAGTGTCTGCGTGGGTGTGTGGAGGCGTATGTGTGTGTGTGTGTGTGTGCCTAGGGTAAATGTGAGACAGAGCTGGATCCTCTTTGGAACTGATTACAGATGAGAATGTCTCCTGGTCCATTTCACCCTCACATTAATGCAGAGAGCTGACACTTCAACTGCTATTAATATGTCAGCAAAAATATGGGTAACACTTTCTTTCTGCAGCCTGTATGTACTCATAATATACAGTATTCATAATGGCTTACTTTTGAATTTCAAATCAGTTATGTTCTTTTAATTCATTAAAAATTCATGTAATTCATGGTTAAACATAATCGCATAATCACCAAATTTCACATATATAATGGATTATTCTCTTGATTATATTGTATTCATAATAATAATAAACACCTTGATGAAGTAAATAAACAAAAATGTATTTACAGTATGTATATAAAATCATATATAATTGTATTTCTAAAAAAATATTTAAATGATAATAGATCTAGTTAGCTTACTGTGAATTTTAAATGTGTATATATATACACACACATATTTATATTGTTATAAAATTATTTTATATATACAGTATATATATATATATATATATATATATATATATACTGTATATATCAAAGAATCTTATAACAATATAAATCAATTAAAATCAATTTAACACATTCTTGCTGAATTGCTTTAAGTATTAATTTCTTTCAACAAAAGAAAGAAAATCAAAATGACAGATCCCAAACGTTTGAATGATTGTGTAATAATGTTATACAATATTTCTATTTTAAATAAAAAATGGAATAAAAATTTATTTTTTAACTTTATATTAAACAAAAAATCCTGAAAAAAAGTGTCACAGGTTATACAAGTTATAAATCAATTTTCATTCATTACATAAATACATTATATTTTAAAAATATTAAAATAGAAAATCAGTATTTTGATTTTAATAATACTTAACAATATTACCGTTTTTTTTGTATCAATTAATGCAGGCTTGATAAGCAGAAGAGACATTTTTTCACATTTTTGACCGGTGTGTATATATTTATATATACACACGTGTGTGTGTGTGTGTGTATACATATTTTTACTTTTTTGTAATGGTCTAAAGTAATATCTGAACTTCATTCAAGTATATTTATACTTATGCAGCTTCTCTAAATAATTTCACTTTTAATTTTAAAATAGAGTAAATAGTTAATTTTAAACAGTCAATACGTACTTAAAAAGAACAAACACCAAGTCTTTTTTCAATTCAAACTGATGAATCTCTACAAAATTCTCCCTTCGAGACATTTGTGTCTTATTCTGCAATGCTCTCATGCCGCATAGTGATTTTTATCACCCGAGAACATTGCCTGGCTCAGTCACATGCATCTGAATGGCCACCCACGCTCTGGCCCCCCAGCACCTGTTACTGTGATGCTCCACACAGGTTATTATTTCATTCTGAATAGAACAACCTTGAGCATGAAATGTTCTTCTTCAATGGCCTTTGCTCACACAATGATGCGCACAGCCTATCAGATACCGGAACAGTTCAAAATATATACCTTGATTATATTTATTGGTGAAATCTCTGCACCAACCATGCCACAATCCCCTATGACATAACTTTCATTTAAGGCAACCCATCGACCTCATTGACATGCCACTTATTGATCAGTCAGCCAAAACTGTAGCTGTTAATGCAAAAACACTGGAGCGGCCAATCAGAGTTGAGATGCCCTGAGGTGACCACTCATGTGAACATCAGTGACATCAGACCAACTCGCAATGGCATTTCTGCCAATAACTCCCATATCAGGGCAAGTTCAATTCTTATCCATGCATCCACACACTATTTACTCAAGCCCAGAGTGTATACAGGTTACACCAGGAAGATTTTCTTGGCAAAGTGGAGATGATCTCCTTCTGGCTACTGTTTCTAAAGCTCACGGTAGGTATTGGGACACGCTGGTTCCTCCGTCTGCCTTCAATGCAAATGTTATTGTCACTGAATAATTTATGGATTACAGATTGTCACGATACAAATGCTGAGACGGAGAGGGTGCGAGAGTGTTGAAGTTTTCTCACAAGCTGAGCTGCTAGTGGAGGAGCCGGGTAGAGGGTGTTGCTATGGTAGTCAACACTTTACCGCTTGTCATTTTCATGAGGCTTTGTGCCTTTTGTGTAGCTTGATTGGGGTGAAATGGGCAGGCGTTGAAGTGGATGGTAATTTCACATAATTTTGACTGTTTTTAGTGGTCACATTAGCATGCCGCTTGAGTTTTGAATGATTGCGGGAGACTTTCGTGCAATGGTAATTGTACCAAACATCAGAGGAATGCTGGCAATTGTAACAGACATCAAGGAACAGCTAGACGACTAAAGTATTTCAAGCCGAAGTGTACTTATATAATCTATGAATGGTGCTGTCAATTTGCCCATTTTGATTTCAGCACAACTCCCATATTGATATTGTGTTATGCTCAGGAGTCAAGTGTGTAATTGTGGTTTTGATGTTGTGAGAGAGAAAAAAAATCCCTTTTCTAATCCCCATGGCATCTGATTTAGTCTGTCAGAAAGTGTTTGAGCGTTAGATCACACATCACTTTGGCACGACTTGGTACGAATGAGATCAGAAAAATCCATGTAAACAAACCACGCCGCTGTGATCAAACCGCTCTCCAGTGGCGGATCAACAAGACAAGACAAAATAAGGACATGCAATGTGTGATTGATTGTTAATTCTCATATAAAATGGTCTCGGTATGCAATATAAGAAACCATGTGGTCAGTGCAGTGGCAGTCTGGGGTGTTATCTTTCAGTAGATACGATTTCTTCTTTCTTTTCCCCTCTGATCCAGAGCCTAAGCTGCTGATTAACTGCAGGACATGAATAAGAGCCAGTTCTGCAGTCTTATATAATGAGTATACTTATTTCTGCCTAATATAACCCACTTTTGTGGAATAATTCACTGCAATTAAACAAGTGATTTCACTTTCTTCTTGAACCCTGGAATAATTTAATATAGGGAATAGGCTAATGTTGCATATTTTCCATAAGGAAGCCCAGGTGAATTTCAAACGAGTGTTTGTGCATTTTAAAAATAAAGTTCACACTATAAAATGTGTTAAACAGAGGTACAATTTGGGAGAGTCAGTTCAAAAGGTAAGAATTTCTGTGCAGAGTGAAACTACTTGTGACTAACCTGGTTTTTAAGTGCTGTGCAATTACAACAACAACACATATGGCGGCTTTCAACAATCATAGTCGTTGCTGGACGTTTTGCAGTGCTGTGCTTCTGTCGCAATTTTTCATCTCAGCCTAAAAAAATAAAAATAAAATCTGGCATTATTTGAACTCAATTCTTACCTGAAAAAGTGGCTGCAGTAAGCTATCTAAAGTTATTCACTCTGAATACTATCCTTAACCAGTCGTTCTTTACATTAAATAGGCCGCTATGCTTTCCTTTCACACTAGATTCACATATGAATCACAAGGTCATATTAAAGAGATAGTTAACCCAAAAATAAAAATTCTGTCATCATTTACTCACCCTCAAGTTGTTTACATTCGGCAAAATATCTTCCTTTGTGTTCATCGGATAATGAAATTCAGAACAGGTTTGGAATAACTTGAAGTGAATAAATGACCGAATTTTGTTTTTGAAAACATGATTTTGATAACGTTCGGTTCCATTAACGGTTAGCGTGTTCTTCTGCCAATTCAGAATACTCGGAAGTGTCCGACATTTTACTGGAAAACACTAATGAGCGAATGAGTCTTTTTAGTGAATCACATAGCACGATAGTATGTGAACTCACCAGCTAATGATTCAAATGAGCCGGAACATCAGTGAAGAACGCGATCAGTGAAGTCGAATCACTTAGCAAATTACTCTAATAAGCAATTCTTTTAAGTGATAGAGAAAAACGCATAAATCAGTTTCACAATTATTCTAATTTATTTACTGAACAGCAAGTCATTAATTTCATAATGTCTGACTCAATGAGCCAACTCAACCTAAAACATTGTTGTAAAACATGTTGTTCATTTGACAATGTAGTAGTTGATACACATTATTTTTCTGTGGTATTTTATAAAATAAAGTAATAATTCAATCTGACACCTCATTTTTTTCTTACTTAAAATATATTAAAAGGATAGTTCACTCTTTTACTCACCCTAAAGTTGTTCATAACATGTATTTATTTTATTTATTCTGTTACACAAACACAAAAGAAGATCATTTGAAGAATGCTGGTAACCAAATAGTTGATGGGCCCCATTGTCTTCCATTGTAGGAAAAAAAAAAAAAAAACATGTAAGTCAATGGCTACCGTCAACTGTCTGGTTACCAACATTCTTCAAAATATCTTCTTTTGTGTTGAACTATTCCTTTAACAACAGAATTCGATTTTTTCCCCCCTCAAATTCAAATAAATCGTTAATGGAACCATTAAAGAACCGAAATTCAATTTCTCAGTAGGCTATAGAATGCATTCATACGTGCCACCATTCCTGATGTATTTTAGTAGTTTTACTTTATTTTTTAAAAGTTGTTACTCAAGCATGTTTTTCAACCTCCTACCAGGAATATTACTTTCAGCTACGTCAGCTCAAGCTCAGGAAGATTCAACACATTCTCACCCTTTGGCATCATATAGGTGATGCCATATGGCATTTCATCGAAATACTATGCACATGGCACCCTTTAGCGTCAATATAACACACACTGTTATGGGTAGGTTCAGGTCTGGGGTAGGGTCTGCGTCTCATATTGACGCTAAAGGGTGCCATGTGCGTAGTATTTCGCCGAAATGTCAAATGGCGTCACCTATATGACGCCAAAGGATGAGAATGGGTTCGAAGTTTCCTATATAAGAATCAGCCCTGAAAAATTTAGAAATTTAGTATTACATAAGATCAGTAAACATGAGTGGGTCCAAATTAGCTTTGATATGCAGTGAATGTTTTGGTGATTAGGGAAATGAAGATCTCTTGCTGCTTTTGAATTTCTTTGTCGTATTTTTCTCTTGCAGGGAGCTACGGGTGAGCTTGAAGAGGTGGATAGACTGGAAGAGATTGCCGGTTTTTCTAATCCTGAGAATCCAGAGCATACAGAACTGAAGTCCCTGTCTGAGTCTGTAACCATGGAGACAAGTGAAAACTCTGGCACAGCAAACATAATTGACTGTGAAATGGAAGTCCTGGAGACTGAGTTACCTGAGAGCAAGGACACTGGAAACATAGATGAACAAGTTTGTCATGATGCTGATGTTTTAGAGTCCATTAGTACAAAAGTTGTGGCCGACATTTTAGCAGGGTTACCTCCTACGGAGACCGAGGCTGATGAGCTTGAAGACGTTTGCAGTCCAAAAGAGGCGCTCGTCTTGGAGGACACTCAAGAAGAACTTTACCGTAACGAGTCAATTACCTCTTCGATATCCGACACTCCGTCAAGTGCTGAGAGCGTGTATGAAAATGACGTCACGCATAAGAGGCAAGATTCGCTGAGACAGGAACCGTTGGAGAACATCGCACCTCAAACAGATGATGTTGACGATGCAGATATGTTAGACCCATTGGGGATAGGCTCGCATGAAGCCATCTTAGAAAGTTTTGGATGCGAGGAGCCAGAAGAAACCATCCTTGAGCACTACATCCGAGAAGAAGTTCTGTCAGACGTCTCCACAGAGTCCTGTCACGACCCAGACGAAATAGACGAGTGTCTTCGTGTCGAAATTGCTGCAGCGTCGTCAGACAGCGAAACCGATGATAAATGGAGGTGCTTCTTCTCTTCCTCCATCAATAAGGAAGATGATGATTCCTACCTTGACAGCCTTGAGCTGAGCGCACAAGAACTCTTTATTCAAAAAACAGAAGTTGTGAATACTGTGGAAGTTTCAAAGGAAACTGAAGAGCAGGAGGTTCCTGTGGGAGAAGAAGTGCTAGAACAACCAGGGAACGACCCAGATCAGCAACCGCAAGAGATATCTTACAATTCATCCACACTGTTCCACGGCTTGTCCAAGATTTCCGAAGACGATGAGGATCTTGGACGAGGCTCGGCAACCCACAAGAGCAATTCATTCGATTCCGTCAAATCCGATTCCGGCAAAAAGGTGCCGAAAGATTATTGCGTGATTCAGGAAATGAAAAGCGAGAACGTCAGTACTGAACATGTGGATTTCAAAGTTGCCCGCCAACAGTGGCTAGAGATCGAAGAGCAAACGAAAAACATGACACACCATCCAAGCACACCAACAACTCGGTCTGGCACCTGCCAAGGTAGTCACAGTTTCATGTACACGCCTGTCCGCAACATCGACCGGCCCAAGAGGGACCTTGAGAGCTTGACGCTTGCAGAAGACTATGCGCACACCCAGTTTAGCCCTTGCTCTGAGGATTCAGGTCTGGACGACTCTAGCTACAGATCGCCGTTTGAAGACCCGGAGACTCCAATTGAGAAAGAGATTCGCCTGACCATGGAGCGTGAGGACAACCTGAGGCGCGAGAGGGGAATGTCAAAATCGTACTCCAGTGACTGTGTACAGATGAGGGTGAGATCTGCCAGCTTGAACCCTGGAAAACTATGCCAAGAAGTCGATGAGAGAAGGAAGACGTTTGATCACCAGGATGATGATAGTAGTATATCCAAATCTCTCATCAGCATGATGCCTTCTTTCACCATTACCTCCTCACCAACCAAAAGCTCACAGAAACTAGACTTTGCCAACAACAGCGTTATCGTCGTGGAGTCAGAGCCTTTCCCTCCAAGTCCACGACATGGAAAGATGGTATCCTCCAAATCTGCTGACTGGAGATCTGAAGATACCCCTAATGTCATCATTCTGGAGACATCAAACCTCATCATTCGAAGTGCGTCTGAGTTCAACTTGAATTCTGCTTCTGAGGAAACCCAGGAGAAGATGTTCCTCAACAACCCGTTTTTTAAGCTGCGGTCCAGGAGTACGATATCTCTCGTTGATGAGGAGATTAAGATGGTGAGGCAGCGAGAAGAGGAACTGAAACGTCAAAGGGCCAGTGTTTACTCAAAGGATCACTTCCTGATGTCTCCAAACCGTTTGGATAGCTCATCGTTTACAGGTACTGCATGCCAACAGAAAAATACAGACAGAATTCATTCATCTGAAGTAATGACTACATCACCGAGACTGCAAAACACACGCATGTCATAAAAAGATCTGTTTATTATTGGTTTTCAATCTAATTTCAGATGATGGGCCAATTAAATGCAAATCGTCTCCTTCATCTCCAATGAAAACATGCAGAATGGATCGTTCAGCTTTGTCATGTGATCATCGAGTAAGTATATGTATGTACATGTGCATGTACAGTGTATGGTCAGTATTATTTGCCCCCTTGGTAAATATGATCAAAGATGGCTGTAAAGAATATATATATATTTTATAATAAAATAAAACTGAATGAATTATGAATTATATATAAATCTATATACAGTATATACATGAAAATATTTCTTAAATATATACAAGCATGTGTGTATTTATATATATAAAATAATTATACACAGTGCACCCACATCTATTATGTAATCACAAACGTTTATTTTGGATGCGATTAATCGCGATTAATCGTTTGACAGCCCTTATATTTATATATATATATATGTACATTTTTTTTTTTACAGCCATCTTTGATTATATTTACCAAAGGGGGCAAATAATTCTGACCAGGACTGTATATACAGTATATGTGTAGGTGTGTGTATATATATATGTACAGGTCGGTAATGATCTGTAATCATAATGATCTCAAAATGTCCATGTTTTCAGAGAAAATTTAAAATGAAAATTACTTTTATCGTCCTCTCACTAGTTTCTTGAAACTTATGCTGGAGGCCGACGTAAAAGTGCCATGGCTTTGCGCTGGGAGGCAGGAGAGTTTGCAAACAATGAGTAAAAAAAACCAAGATGGACACTGATCGTCAATTTGCAGCTGTTTTACGTAAAAGAAAACTTTCAATGCTTGTTTGTTTATTGTGACAGCATATACACTTGCTGCTGCTGCTTGTGTGACTTTGTTGTTGATCCAGAAACAAACCTGCATAAGCCAGGATGCCTAAATGTTATTTGAATGTAATGTTTCACGCATATGTGTGATTCCTCTTGGATGAGGTATCTAAAGAGACTTATAAACCATATTTTTTAGTGTTTTGTCTATGAAGTTGAGGAGAATATGTACTGTATATTCGTATTTTCCTGTATGGAAATGTTTGTACATCCCTAAATTATATGAAAATATGAAAACGTATTGCAGGGTTTTAGGATAAGTCAAAATATATACTCTAAATGGATGCATTTTGTTAAATATCACTGAAAACACCAATTTGGTATCTTTTGTCAAAAGGAAATCATTGAGAGATTTCTTTTTTTTAAAGAATGAATATGAATTTGATTGCTATGATTGCTCAAGGAATAGAAGACATTTTTTGAAGATCCTAATCTCCATCCAGAAAACATTTCAATACTTCAGTCACACTTATGAAAAGCTTAAACCTGTTCAGAAAATCATCTACTATCTGAAAATGACATGTTGCTTTGTTGTCCACAGAAAATGTGCATATTTGTCAAACCGCTATTGCATTTAAAAGAGTATTGCTTGCTAACCTTGCTTACCATGTCAGTCACAAGAACATTCTTGCTTTGCATACCATTTGAACAATTACGTGTTCAAAATAAGAATTCAAAAATAAATGTCATTTAAAAGCAATTGTCTTTTTATGCCAAAACAGTTAACTGCAAACACACCAGCTTGTCTTTGTATTTCACAGGAGAAAACACATTCTCACACAAAAAAAGTTATTATGACACACACACACACACACAAATAAATGGCATGGTATTCAGAAATAACTCAAAAGATAATTTTATAAAGAGCGCAGCAGCACAGGAACCCCTGTTCTTAAACAGCTGAAATAATTGCAAAGAGATACATCAATACAATATATATGCACAAATTCTAGAAGATAAAGCCAGTAACAGTTTAATTTAAAAAAGCTTTATTTAAAAGGCAATAGATCTGTCACTGATTGTCGTGTGTGCAAAAACCATCAATACATGGTCTATTTCATCCAAACTACATTCAGTCTTTGTACAGAACGGACACAATCTTTTTGAATGCGGTTGTGAATGTTTACATCTCAGGCAACAGGTCTTTAAATCCACTATTCACTTTCAGAAATCCTCATCCTCATTTCATATTTACTTGATCTGCAAACAAGTTCAATAATGGTTTCTCCAAATAACACACAAACGTAATATGTTTTTCATATTCGATCTTAAAAAAGCAGATGATCAGGAGACATTTAAATAAAAGATATAATATACACAATTTGTTCTTAACAAAAAATACATTTATAGGTAAACCATAACATTTATAATAAAAATAAATTACAAAAACGTCTCACAACTAAATTGATTTATACCTCAGCAGTAAAGAAATTTAATTTCAAGTTAGACAAAATCATTTTAAATAATCAGCGAAAAGTTGGTCATTAGTTAGTATTACTCCATATTTCTTTGGCTTGTTGAATGGGCACATGGGCACAATTAGAGAAAGTCCCAGTGTCATACTGAACTGATGGTCCAAAGGAGAATAGTCAGACATCCCAGATTTCCACAGAGATAAACAGCCAAAACTATGTTTTTAAAACACGATTCCTAGAAAAAGAAACAAAAATGCAGTGGATATAACCTTAATGAAATGCATATGTTTGTCATGAGGAAACCAATACAAACTCAACTCACCATGCTAGAGGTCTGATCCTCATCAGGAACAAACATAATCTCCTCTTTGTCGTCAGAATTAATATGTTCAGTGTAGATTTTGACGTTTTTAAAATATTTACCTGAAAAGCACACGTACACACAAACTGAAGTCGATTAGCATTGTCACTTACTAATGCGGTATAATAAAAACATTTTACAATTTAATGGATTCATACAGCACAAATGATTTCTAGGAGAGATTCTAAGAAAACACTGAGAAAGCAAACTGAGGAATCCAAGTACACTGACCTATTGGTAAAAAACCCCTTCGATGGACTTCCAGAACCAAATCTGCCAGCACAAACCAGATCACAATGAACGACAGGACCACTGTGGACCATGGGGCCGGCAGGAGCAGAGCTTGCTGATGGATCCCGAGGAAGACGGTGACAACTAAATCAGGAAACACACACAGCTCATTTACATTTATATTCATTTAGCTGACACTTTTATCCAAAGTGACTTACAATTGCTATATACGTCAGAGGTCGCACGCCTCTGGAGCAACTAGGGGTTAAGTGTCTTGCTCAGGGACACATTGGTGTCTCACAGTGGATTCGAACCTGGGTCACTCACACCAAATGCATGTGTCTTATCCACTGCGGCACCACCACCCCACACCCGTTAAGACACTCTGAACTAATATTATGCATCATAACATGACTAGCCTCCATTCAACTACAATACAACATATTATACAGTATACTACATGCAATCAGTTATGATAATAAAATCTAGACAATTTTATTATGACAAAACGGTTCACTGTGCAATTTTACTGAGCTTACAAAGCCACTTTCTGTTTTTACAAACTTGTTTTTTTCTATAGATCACAGAGTCACATAATTACCCATTCAAGACTATTCAGTGTTGTATCTTACCAGCTAGGATTTGAACTATTGTTCCTGTTCCAAAATGCATCCAGTTGAAGATGTATCTCCTGAGAGCAGGTTTCACAGAAAAAAACATTTCAATCACAATTAATATTAAAACTATTCACAATTCACAAGCTATCTAATCTATTTAAACATTTTCTAAATTGGGAATGTCCCTGACATACAGTACAACTCAGAAGACAAGTTAACTGGAATTGCACACTATCATACTATATATATATATATATATATATATATATATAGTATGATAGTATGCAATTTCTGCAAAGTAATGCAGTATGCATTTTTTATTGCAGTATTTTTGCAGTATGCATAATGTGTTTAACATTTTTATAAAATATCATAGTTCCTGATAGACAATTCAGAATCGTGTTATATTGTTCAGAATAGTATATTGTACACTGCCTTTCAAAACATTGTTTTCTTCTGCTCACCAAGGCTGCATTTATTTAATCAAAAATAAAGTTAAAAAAAATAATATTTTGAAATATTAATTCATAACTGTTTTCTATTTTTTCTATTTTAAGATATTTCAAAATATACTGTGTATGAATAGAAAACCCAGATGACCCACTATATTTGCCAGTGTGTGTGCAGCACACAATCCGACCATATCGCGAGAGACTCTTTATCTCACATGCAATGTACATGTTTTTTTGCCAACTCTACTTTAAAAAAATACTTTGCAGAGCACAGTATAAATTGCAGTATAAATGGCCTGCATAAATGTAGTATAAATGCATAAATGTAGCCAGTATATGCTAATAGTTCATAGTAAACATTTCTTTTCTGTCTGTATTATGCAGTGCTCCTGTTTCCAGGATTTACCTGGGGGCATCTGGCGCTGGTCTGAAAAGCGCCATGACAGGTTGGATGACAGTGAGTGCCATGACGACACAGCCCAAATAGGGGTGTATGCCTGCCCGCTGTGGACAATAGATTACAGATTAGAACTGACCGTATTAATGAAGCTAATGTTGTCAACAAACTTCATGAAGAAATTAGTAATGACAGGGAACAGACAAAGTCGAAGTCTGCCAAAGTACATGTTTGATTGGTATTATTTTGTGTGGGGGCGGGATGGACAACTGGAGAAGGGCGCCCTCAGCTGGTCATACACAGGAAATGACAGAAGCGGTGACAGATACTTGGCAAGAAGGATGTCACAGATGCCCCTGGTGAGTCACAAATGTGTCCCTCATGCCCAGCCTTACGGATAGATACACGTGTCAGCTTGAGGCTCAAATAAGCCAGCACTTGCAGAATGAATAAGACACTCGATCAACACTGTGCTTGATTAATCCCTGAAGAAAAGTGGGTATGATTTTCTTAAACGAGCCAAAAAAATCGGTCACAGCTGATGAACACGGGACATTTATTGGCTCTTTTTTTTAATCTGAGCAGACAGCATGTGGGATCTGACACATTGACAGCACTGTTGAAACAGTCAGAGGTGTGTGATAAAGGGGGCGAAAATATGACACACTGTTAAAGCATGAGTCTTACTCATAGGAAGACGTCTGTGTGTGTGTGTGTGTGTGTGTGTGTTACCTTGCTCCAGCCTCCTCTGTATATAAAAGGCAAAACAAAGCCAACCAAGGTGAGCAGAACTGTGAGGGTCATCAGCATTCGGTGTAACTGTGGAAACAGAAAGCCTTGGAGATGATGCCCATTTGAAAATGTTCTGAATCCACATTTTAGCAAACAAGCTCTTACCTGAAACCAGACCTTCTGCCCCAAAATATTCCTTTCAGGCCAATCGGGTTTGAAATATCGTGCCATGATTACACCAGCACTGACTGTCGACATCCAGGCGATTAGCATAAAAGCCCCTACAGATACAAACAGATAATGAGTTTTAGATCAGTCAACAGAAACCACATTATCTTTAAAATTTTAAGATTTTTGTAAATGTTGCCACAACTACACAATTATTATGGTATTTTGGGGGTTTACTAGGTCCCCAAGAGCCCAATACAGTGTTATTTTAGCATTATGTTCTACTACAGTACTTAATAATGTTTATATATATATATAAATATGTAATGTATTAGTAATTTAGTTATGGGCTTTTGTCATTTTTACAAGTTTTTGTGTTTTTTATATTACATTGCTTTAATTTATTTTATTTTCATTTCAGTTAATTTTAGAACTTTTGTTTATTATTTCAATTAGTTGCCAATAATTTTCTATCAGACGGAGTAAGAAATTAGAAATTTATCGGAGATTGAAATTTAATCTGACATCACTTACGTTTTTTTTTTAAGTTAAATATTTTCTTCTAATATTTCTATTTTATTTAATTTCAGCTTTATTTCAATTAAAAATTCTGTAATGATTCAAACAAACAATATGCCCAGTTTTGTTATTTAACATTACCATGATATTTGATGAGCAAGGGTGATCGAGAACCAGTTAGATCCTCAGGAGGTCCCGTTATGACGGTCTGATAGGTCGAAATCAGAGGTTGGTGGTCATGTCGATGAGTTCGCCCTGGAGAGAGAGAAAACAGAGTATTTGACACTTTCGACCACAGAAAATTTTTTGGTAACACTTTACAATAAGGTTCATTAGTTAACATTAGTTAATGTATTAACTAACATGCACTAACCATGAGCAATTTGTTACTGCATTTGTTCATCTTTGTTAATGTTAGTTCATGAAAACAGCTGTTCATTGTTTGTTCATGTTAGTTCACGGTGCATTAACTAATGTTAACAAGATTTTAATCAAGTATTAGTAAATGTTGAAAATAAGATTAACAAAGATTAACAAATGCTGTATATGTGCTATTCATTATTAGTTCATATTAACTAATGTAGTTAACTAATGTTAACTAACGAACCTTATTGTAAAGTGTTACCAATTTTTTTTTTTTTTTAAACCCAATGTCTTACCATCTTCAGCTCGACCATGTGCCATGAAGAGGTAGTACATCTGGTCCAGGATGAACCGATTCCCATTGTCAGGCTGGAGATGAATGTCTCTGCGGAAGCTACACTGAATCACTCCGTCTGATAGTCTCCAAGCTGTGTCTTTCAGAATGTTCTAGGAATGACAAGAGATTAAATTCTCTTTACATATTTTAGTATGTTTTTAAAGTAATCATTTAAAAACAAAAATCAAATTCCTGTTATCATTTATTCACATATTCAATGTCATATTCAATGAACAATTCGCAATTATTTTATGGAATATTTCAGTATTTATTATAAACTATTTATGCATGCACATCATTATGTTTTTATTTTATGCAGCAATAGCAGTCCGCAACCAACCAATCAATTCTCGATGGAAAAAAAATCAAGTCCCACCCTTTTTTTTTCTTGTTCTAGAAGCTGTTTCAATCAAATATAACTGCATTAGTCAAGCCTCCATTTCCAGCTCAAAGATGATTAAAAGAATTAGCAACAGACGCTTGGGATGGTAAGCGTTTTAAGGACAAAAACCTGACAAATGTCTGACAACATGACAAACATTTGAACAATATTTAGAGGTGTGGAAAACGTGAATGAATAATTGAAACCAGGCCGTCTCTGCTGTGCACTGTTTTCCTAATAAATCATTGCCGTCAGATTATTTCTCACTTAAACCTGTTTGTTAGACATTTTCACTGTTTAATCAATGCAAGTATACCTCTGAAGAGATTTCTGGGTGAGTCCGTCCAAAAACAAATGCAGCCTTGATGTCAACTCTGTCTGTGTCTTTGATACACAGATAGACATCATCGTTCCCCTGAAATTTACAACACATTTGTTATTATCTATTCTAAGACATGCTAGTCAATGAAAGGCATAATGATAATAATATTTTATTTTAGAGTCAATGATATCCAATTATCACTATTATATCAATGATATACTATTATAAAATATTGCTTTCATAAATATTTGTAATTAAAGTTTTACAATTTTTGTCATTTATTTTTCTTGAAAAATATGCTTATATATTGTATTGCTTGAATTAAACAAAAAAAAAATGAAAAACATAATATCAAAAGTGTCTGTCTATATTACCATCCATTTGTCCAGTGATAAGGCAAAGGACACATAACCATCTGCAGGTCCACTGAGCTCAAACAACACGCCATTACCCTCTACCCTAAAGGACAGGAAGTGACACGCCGTGTCATTTTGTGGGTCACAGCCCTGAGGATCTCTCAGACAGGACTTCCTGGTTCCACAGCCCTCTGAGGTAAACTAAAGAGAAGAAGAGAATATTATTATTATTCATTAGTATTATTTACATATTCCAACGATTCTGAGCTTCATGACAGTGTGTAAACTATCACTCCAGTGATTGACTCACTGAGCGTGACAGTCTTGAGGAAGCTGTGGTTTTGGCACCAGTAGAACCTCCAAAGGTAGTTTGTGGTGGAGGAACGACACCACTTTGGGACACCACTGGACCTGCAATCTTCACCCAATATTCCTTATAGCCTTGGGCAACTGTTAACCTGAGAGAAAAAAAGAAAGGAAAAACAACCTACATTAAAGTCACCATGAAATCCAGATTGACGATTCTTATTTTTTTTTATGCAATATTACAGTATCTATAAATTGTTATACATTCTTTTTTTCAAATCATGTGCCCTTGTAATATTTCATCAAAATAACTTCCCCTCCCTTTTCTCTGATGATGTGTTTACAGGCGTGAGGGCGGGACAACCTGATTCACGAGATCGAATAATAGCACAACCATCCAATCAATTCCCAATGGACAAAATCAAGTCCCACCTTACATTTTTTCTTGTTCCGAGAAGCCGTTTTGACTTGGACGAACATCACAATAGGGAAGAAAAGACTATCACAACTTCTGTTACATGCCAACTTTAAGTTTCTAAGTTACTAGAAGGTGGATAAAAAAGAGCATTTGAATACTTACATAAACTGCACACTGGAAGGAGAGTCAGGTGGTGCTACCCAGATCACCTGGACCTCTGTCTTATGGGACTCGCTGGTATGACTCACAGCAGAGTTCTGTGAATATTGAAAAATATCGTAGGTTCAATGAATTATATTCATTTGAGAGAAACAAAGTACTGTAATTTCTTAAGGATTTGATCTTTTGAGTTTAATAAATAACAAATAATAGTAAGAATTTTTTTTTATTTTGTTCTCAATAAATGTCACTGACCACTTTATTGTCACACTGAAGAAGCTGAGAAATGTCAGAATTTATTAACTTAAATGATCCGACTATTTCTCTGAGATTCCCAGCATTCCTTGCTTCTATGAGGAAACCTTTGAAGTACCGTTTGGTCCCTGAATACCCCATTGATAATGTCACTGTGAATATGAAAAACAGATTATATTGTACTTTTTTGTCAGAGCAAGATTTGAAAAATGTGAACATTTTGACAAGTGTACCAAGACAGCATTCATACCTTTGATTTCATCTCCAGGGCTGAATTGGGATTTGTCTGCTGTGATGGTGAATGGTGGATCTTTGAGGCTGGGATCATAGCCATGACCGGGTGTCATGTCCCCACAAGCCACTTCAACATTTCCATTACTGTAGCAAATGACTGTCTCTAAACATAATGGAAGGAGCAGCAATACAATCCTCATCTTTGTGAGAACCTGAAATAAATGGATAATTACTGTGAAACCCAAACTTTACAACGATAATTTGACAAGCAATCCAATTGTAGCTGAAACAGGTGGGCAGAACCATGGATCATGTTCTAAAAAGATGATAATATCAATATGCATCTCCGGGAAAAAACATGATAAAACCATGGTACTTTGACATACAGAAACATATATAGTACTTAGGAATAGTTCACCTAAAAATGACTAGTTGCTTATCATCATACATATTACTAGCATATTGGCTGTTTATTAGTACTTAAAAAGCATATTAATGACTAATTCTACATCTCTTAATCCTACCCAATATCTAAACTTAACAACTAGCACACCTTACTAACTATTAACTAGCTATAATTAGAAGTTTATTGACATAAAATTTAATAGTGAGAATCGGACACTCACCTAAAGTGTGACTGAATTTCTTTCTTCTGCCAGGCACAAAAGACAACATTTTGAAGAATGTTGGGAACCAGTCAGTTGATGGGCCCAGTCGACTTCCAAATTATTATTATTTTTTAACCATATTATGAAAGTCAATGGGGTCCATCAACTGTTTAGTTATACTCATATTCTTTAAAATATCTTCTTTTGTGTTCAGCAGAAGAATAAATAAACTTGAGGGTGAATTAATGATGACAGAATTTTCATTTTGGGGTGAACTATCCCTTTAACTTCTAGTATGATTCAATGGGACAAATACATCCAGTCAGTTGTGCAGTGCATTACAAACGTTTTTGAAAAAATGCCTGCTTGTCTAATCAGTTTTTGCTGAGAAACCTGGAAAAAAAGATAAAGAGGACTGTGACTTTAAGTTAACTGATACCAAACAGCACTAAAAAGACTACAGCGTTTCAACACACATGGACACTGATCTGTAAAAACGTGTGTGTGACTTATGTGTGTGTTAGAAGTGTGAATGTGATATGAGCCAGGTTAAGGTCAGATTTCTATCTCTTCCGTCAGGCTAATGACATAATGATAGATAGATAAGACTAAAAGCGTTAGTGAAAGCAAAGTGGGGAAATTCGACCTCTTCCATAACAACTAGGGTCAGATATAGCAGCCACATTCACCTTTAAGTACACCGCAGCAACTTCCTAGTTGGCAAGACGTCTGCGCGCATGTGTATGAAGAATATAAGCAGTCAAATAGACAGACAAGCACAATAAACTGCTGACGGAACGACAAATAAAAGTTCATATGCTTACCTCCATTCATCTAAAATAAATTCCCATCACACTATCACGTCACGTAAAAAAACAAAAAAACAAAAACAAAACACAACTTTACGTGAGGCGGATGTGCACGCGCACTAAGGTATGGGCGGTCTTTTTGCTAGGAATCGTTTCATTGGTTGGTTGAATGCCGTGCTCAAAAATGAACTTTTGGCGTTTATATGAGCATATACAAACGCTTAGTACAGCCGTAGCTGGTTTAACCATGTATGGTTACGTATTTATGGCTTATATCTCAAATATCAATGGAGATATTGTATTGAATTTTTACTTCCGGCACCGGCTGTGGGCGGGACTGTGATCCTCTGTACATGTGTGGGTGAGGCTTAATGAATGACAAACGATCGAAAGATGTGTTCCCATTCCCAAGCCAGGAGCGTTTTTTTTAAAGGTCTGACTCGGAACATCTTTTTTTTTTTTCCTGAACGCAAACCAAGTAAAGTTATTAGTAATTCGAATTTGGTAACCACACAAACAAGAGCTCAACTTCTGTAATGCTGAATATCAGCATGGCCGTGATTACCTGTGGCATTGGGCCTGCCGCCTGGGCTCAGGAAATCCAAGTCGTCCTAATATTTAGGCTGTTGTCAGCTCGTGCTTGTGTGATATTACTGACATTGACTATAATAATACATTTTAATAAATAATTTACTATAACATATACATTACTAATACAAAAATATTATTATTATTATTGGAGGATAACTATACAATAGTTCATCGAATTTTATCACACCTGTCTTGCATGAACAACGCATGTTCTAGGCTTTGACTGGTGTAACCAGTGAGATGTAACTGAAGGTACTGGCTATATTTAGGGTCACTGAAAGGTCATGTCATCTCAGATGCATGACCTTATTAGATGCAAAAGGTCTGCTTGACTACACCGGGTGACACTCCAGTGAGGAGTCTGGCGGATGTTGCTGGTATTTAAACTTTTATTAGTTCATTTCAATTATGGCTCCTCAAAATATTTGCTTAATGCATGAAATGCATGCTACTATTAAATGGGAAAAATAAAAGGCCAGGTGTCAAGATAAGTAATATTTTTTTGTTTGTTTTAATAGTTCTCTGAGCGTATCTTGCATATAAATACATTATATGCTGAATTTAATGTTAATGAAATGTTAAATCTTTTAATCTTTTATTCATTTTATGCTATGCATGTCTGTATTTATGTAAAAAAATGTAAAAGTACAGTATATAGTTTATCTATCTATCTATCTATCTATCTATCTATCTATCTATCTATCTATCTATCTATCTATCTATCTGTCTGTCTATCTATCTGTCTGTCTGTCTGTCCATGACATCGTGTCCATATGATGTTTCAGGTTAGGTCAGTAGGTCAGATTTTTGTATTCAAGCTTTGTTGAGAAACTGTCAAGCATTTATTGCAACAGATTGTTCACATGTTGATCGTTGTTATCGTATCACACACTTGCAAATTCAGAGGTTACCTCTGCTGTGTTTAAAGGGCATCCTAAAAAAGCACCACCAACATGTTCCGTGGCCAACAGACCCGAGTGCTTCTCCTGAACGACATGGAGAGACTGGAACGCACTCTATTTCGCTTGGAGCAAGGTAGGTCATCTTCTCAAAAATTGTTCATTGCAAATGCAAATATTTTCATTTACGTCGTCATCAGTTATGCTGTCATGATATTTATTTTATTCTTTTATGTTTTTTTTTTATATCATTTATAATTTTTAATGCTGTTATTGATGGATGTTCTGTCCCATTTTTTTTGTCTTATTTTATTACTCTCTGCAACTCAAGACTTTGGAACCCAAGGAGCTTTGGATATATTTATGAGTTACTCGTGGTGCATGAACACCTAATATCACGTTCAAAAAGCTATCCGCTATATATAGCGGAGGAATGTGCTGGTGTTCTGTCCTGTTTGCTGTGGTGCTCATATATTTTCCAGTGTAGATAATGTAAATATAGTTTACTATTGTATGCAACAGTCAGATTGTTGCTAATTAAAAAATAGAATACTACTAATAGAATCAACTGCTTACTACATGCTGCAAAGCAGTATTTTTATGCAACCATACACCATCCTTTTTGAGCTATGGGTTCTCTATGAAATTTCTTATGGGTTTGTGAAATAGCTTAAATATATTTTTATGAGTAAAATAAAATCTTTTGTTTTTAAAAACACAAATGTTATACAGCAAGTCTTTTCAAAACAATTTAATGATATCACCATTTTTAATGAATATGGATTAAAACAGGTCTTTTCAGATCAAATTTAGCAATCTTCCAAAGAATTATATATGAACTGTTTTTTTTCAATTAATTAGATTTCACAAGCATGCTGTTTTGTGATAGAAAAATTGCAATATCACCCTTAAATAAAAATGTAAGATTAAAGATTAGACAATTTTTATTATTTATACTGTTGTATAAATCAGTAGTTAGTCAATGTTAATTGTAGATTGTAGATCAAATATTCCAAATATAATTTATTTTAAAATATATACTTACAGGGTTATTGGATGTGCAACTTCCGTGACTCACATTTAATTTCACTTAGGCTTTGAGCTTCAGTTCCGCCTGGGCCCGACCCTGCAGGGCAAGAGTGTGCATGTTCACACCAACTACCCAGCACATGGCAAGAAGTTCGTTGGCTCCAGCTTCCGTCAGCTGGAGTGGGTGAACCCCAGTGGCAGAGAGGATGACTCAGACAAGTACTGCAAACTGGACCTGGAGATAGCAGGGACTTATCAGTATTACTTTGGGTGTGGGTGAGTGAGAATTCTTGGAATTGTGGCAGTTTCTAATTGTTGCCATAAAAAAGGAAGATGTTACCATATTGTGTATACAGGAATGAGGAACGACTCGGACGTGGCCACATTGTTGTGGATCCAGTGTTGCGCGTCGGCCATGAAAGGAAGATCCTGCCTCTGGATTCCATTACAGTTCAGACTTACCTGGCAAAATGTCTGGGCCCTCTGGATGAATGGCTAGACAGACTAAGAGTGGCCAAGGAAACTGGTATGAATCATTTATCAGTGTCTACTTAAACTCATTTATGAGTTTGGTATTGCTGTAGTACTTGTGACTCCAGCAAAAGAACATCATAAGCCCCCTCATACAGAAAAACATGTGCTAATGTGTATAAAAAGGATATTTTTGCTCCCCATTGATTGCAGCAATATGTGGGTTATTGCACTTTACCAGAATCATCAAAAAGTAGGGGTGTAACAATACTCTCCTTATGTCACGATACGATACTGAACTCATGATACAATATGATTGCGATACTCCAAGACATATTGTGAAAGATTAACAAAAGAATAGTAAAATTTGGTATTACATTTGGGGAGTAATGGTGATGGACAATGGTGACACCAGAATTAAAAATATTCATGATTCTAAAACTGAATTATTTTAGGCGAAGATACTTGCACTCTGTCGCTGACTAGATATATTTAAACACTTTTTACTGGTAACGTAAGACATTTGGCATGATCAGGACCCACAAATATTCCCCCATTGCAATATTATACATTATATTCAGCATAACATAGTAGTTTAATGTAGTACTGAGTACTGACACTAAAACTATGTAAACTAGATTTTTTTTCTCACGCAGTAACTTTTATTTTGGTTGAACTTTATACATTACAGATTGTCACTATCCACGATACATCGCTTTGCATTTTTGTATTGCGATATATTATGACTCAATATATTGTTACACTCCTATTAGAACGTTTGACTTATGTGCATGTTTTTGAACTATTTTTGTGGACATTCTGGACAAGTACTTTCCAATTTGACAAGATTAAGAATGAATTTGATATTCATTTTCCTTTTCAGCCATAGACAGGCTCAGTTATTTCTTAATTAGTGGTGTTGATTAAAACAATCTGTTGCCTCTAGGACTTGAACAAACCATTAACTCTAAGTATTAAACTTTGGTGTTTAATACTGGTGTTTCCAACTTTGGTTCCAACCATTTGTGCAATTGATGAATGAAACCTCAAATCATGAAGACTGTTGTATATCTTTTTATGCTAGATTTTCACTTAAATAAAACCGTAAAAAAATAAGACAATAAAAAAAGATGATAAAATGGGTGAAAATTAACCCCCATTGTCTTACATTGTAGGAGTGACCAAAGCCATAGGAGTCCAGAATCTAATTTTTTAAAAGACTTTTTTTTATTCCAGTAAGTAACCATAGCAAACAGCCTAAACACAATATCAACGCCCTAGCAACCAGCCAAAACACCCTAGAAATCATATAAAAACTCCCTGGCACTTTTGCTCTGATTACAACTAACAAGCCATTTTTTGGCCAAGTTTAGCCATTTAAGACACAAAAAGCACAACTGAAGTTGATGAACCACTTATTTTTTATATGTTTTTTTTTTAATGTTCAGGTTACAATATGATCCACTTCACGCCTCTGCAGAAACTAGGATTATCACGGTCATGCTACTCCATAGCTGATCAGCTAGAGCTGAACCCCGATTTCTCCCCACCTGGAAAGAAGTACACCTGGATGGATGTGGGCAACCTGACGGAGAAACTCAAGAAAGAGTGGAATGTGATTTGCATCACAGATGTGGTGTACAACCATACAGGTAATTTTTGGAGAAACTTCCAGCACTGCATCTTTGGCTATTTATCTCATTGGAATGGCAATGTCACCTCTGAAGAACGACACAGCACACTCAGAAAGAAGTGGTTAGGTTATTTATATATCAATTGCAGCAATCAGAGAGTAGATGAAAGCTGGTCACATCTGTGGCACAATGGTTAGGATTTTTGACCTTTCAGTCACACTGTAGGAAGATTAATGTTGGCTGCCTCGTTCTTTGTGACATTCTAATGTTTCATGTTGCCCTCTGCTGCATGTCTGTCATGGGAACAAATTTTCATGTCTGCCCTTATGAACACCATATAGTTGAATTAAGCGTCAAACTGAGAACTGTTTCTTGCCAACTTGCTTTGTTTTGGTTAGTCTGTAAAAATGTGCTCCAGCAGGGTGTGAAAGTAGTTCTACAGGGTGCATGAAGTTTTATATTTCAGTATTTTTCCTTTCGATCTTTTGCTGTGGTTAACATGCTTTAACTATGAGCCATCGGCCTTTACTGACTACAAACAGCTCAATTACAGTAACCCTCAGAGACTCAGTCTCTAAAGCAATCAAATCCACATTTTCAATAAATATGGGTTAAAACTATATAAACCTGCAGCTCACACTTTGAAATATATTATAGCAAAAATTTTGGCAGGGAAATAAAAAAAGTCTCCCAGCAAGCGACTACTTTAGCAATTTTCCAAACAAGTAATTCAATTTGTTGTTTTATTATTATTGATTAGTGATTAGTGATGTTGATTAGAAAATGGATGTTTCTCCCAAAACGGTTGTACAAATCCTAGTGGTCATTATTGTTTTTATTGTTACACACACAACAAAGCTTATTCACTAGATCGTAGATTCATTATTCCAGATTTTTTTTTAGTTTCCTGCTCTTTAAACACAGCTGTCATCTTTGCTTATAAGCAGAACGGCTGTGATAGTGTAAATTTGGAATCAGAGCAGCTCTGTAGACACCAGACTTAAGTTTATCACACTTAATGAGCATTTTGAAATTTATTTTACTTGCCTTTTATTATGTGCAAACATACCAATCCTTATCAGGAACTCACATAGAATTCTTCACCATTTACTTTCCAACCAATTAACTATGTTTGCATGTCGCCTTTTCATTTTCCACACACTTTTGACCCAGCATGTGTAATATAATCTTGTGCTAACAGTCAGGTACAGGAGATTGCATTTCCTTCCGTTTGGTTTTTGAAAGGAAATCACTCCAATTGACTAAAGTAAAATGAGCCGTAGGTCATAGTGATGATGAAACAGTTTAAAGAACTTTTTATTTTTTTTACATATAAGACTATGATTTTATGATTGTTCCCTTGGTTAGCTTCCAACAGTAAATGGATTAGACTCCATCCAGAGTGTGGCTATAACCTGGTAAACTCTCCTCATCTGAAGCCAGCCTGGCTGCTGGATAGAGCCCTGTGGCACTTCAGCTCTGCTGTAGCTGATGGGAAATACAGCGACAGTGGCCTTCCACCTCTTATTGAGAACGAAAACCACATTACTGTGAGTCTGGAGGCTGTCACAGCTTTTTAATTTGGCAAAAATCCTTTTGAGTTTGTGTAATGGTGTTTGGTTTGATGTTTCAGATCCTACGTTGGCTTCTATGGACGGAAGTTTTCACCAAGATGAAACTATGGGAGTTTCTGCAGGTGAATGTTGAGAAAGCCGTGGAGCAGTTTAAGAAGGTTCTTCAGGCTGGTGAGCGTTTGAAGTCTGCTAGCATGTTCTTGGAATCTCTTTCACTTGTATTTTGTTGGGTCGATGGTAAGTTGGATGTATTTTGCATCTGTAGGTAACAAACCTGAGGGCCCTGAGCTGATGGGAAAGCCGAAATTAAAAGTCATCCAGGATTCACAGTATAGACGCCTCAGCAACACCGTAGACATGCAACTGGCCCTGGAGATATTTGGCAGACACACGTGAGTCCACTTCCTGTTCAAGTTCTGTATAATGATTGTTTTTTTTTGTTTTTTTTTGGATATTATACTTATCTTGGTCACCCTGATATTTTCATATAATTGTAAAATCACAATGAAGCAATAATATTCTAATGGTCATATAATTACATGTGTGTATATATATATATATATATATATATATATATATATATATATATATACTGTATGTGTGTGTGTATGTGTGTGTTTTCATCAATTTTTACAGTAAAATTTGATTTTTATATGTCTGTTTTCTCTTATAATGCCAGTGTACTGCATTTTGTGAACAAATACATTTAATTTCCCTGTATATATCAAAACAACAGTAATGGTCCCAAATCCATTCAAGAGTCCTGTGATTGGTTTAAGAAGAGTCTTGAGGAACTGAATGTGGAATGCTATAAGGAAATGCAAAGTAATCACGAGAAGGTTGGTTTCTGTACGCCTCAAGTGTGTGTGTACGATTCACAGATGATCTTGTTGCTTATCTTTGTTGTCTGTTTGGTTCATTTATGTCACTTCTCCCCTGCAGGCTATAAACTGCATAGTTGGAACAGTTTGTTATGAAAGACTCGCCACCCATGGTCCTCTACTTGGACCTGTCACTAAGACAAACCCTTTGGTGACTAGGTAAATATCAAGAAATGTCGCAGAGCAAGACTGGTGGCAATCTGAAACTCTGGTCTACTTTTTATTTTTTAATCAAACGTCTTTTTATTAAAGCATATGTTTTAACATACAATTCACTTTTTAATTAATTCCAAGTAACAACAATACAAAAACGATGGCAAAAACACCACCAGACTGACCACGATTCCCCACAATATCCCAACCGCCTATCCGTCCGTCTAACCCCTTCCCATGTCTCTCCACTTCATCCACCCTTCGTCTGGTCTACCTTGAAACGTATTCTGCCCAAGTGCTGCCCACTTAGGAATAAATAATCTGACAGACATAAATACAGTTAACAAAAATGTGTTCAAACAACGTTTTGCTAATGTTCCCATTAGGTTATGAAAATGCTAATTCTGAATGTTTTAAACTTGTTTTTTTATGCAGTCATTAAAGGTCCACTATGTTACTTTTGACACTAGCAGGTAAAAAATAAAACAAAAATATTTTTTTGGTTGTGCTTTTGCTCTGCGTGACTTTGTGGATAAATATGGTTGGAAAGAGAGATTATCCTACTGCTCAGTAAACATGAACTTATAGGCTTAAGAGATGAAACCAGCTTAGATGGAAAGGATCTCAAGTTGACTAGCTGAAGACGTTACTGTAGCTTTACCCATTAACTCTTTCCCCGCCATTGATGGAAATGTCTGGCTTTCCGTGTTTTCACTGTTATACAGTAGGGGGCGCTATTATTAGGCATCTTCTGAAAGAGTTCTGAATATGAAAAAGAAGCAGAAATAACCGATAGCATAGATAAGCAGATGCATATGTAAAATAATGTGATCATCAACATTAAAAAGCATATCCAAACTGCTGAATGTTGCAAATGCTGAATAGGACTGTGCAAGCATAAGGGGTGTTGATGACCTCGATTTACTCCATCTATGTTTTGCTTTTGATCATCATTCTGAATCCGATCTGGATGTATTCTTTGACAAAAATGCAATTTTCTAAGCTTTTTCTCAAAATGTTGCTTTTTTATGAAACTTACCCACATTCAAGTGTTCATAAAAAAAATAATGCAATAAGCTAGAATAAAACAGGTTTTTTGTTTAAAAGCTGATGCTCTGTTCTTTATTTTGACATAGCCTATGGCATGTCCAGATATGCCTACCTCAAAATATTCAGAGTGCCATGAAAATGCTTATGTATTCTAGTCACGGGCCCCAAACAAAACTTTTTAATGCCACAAATATTTTCCCCCTCTGTAGTGTTCATTGTAGCCGCATGATATCTTGTAAGCTTAGCATTTTATTGATATCTTGATTTCTTGATACATGATATCTTGTAAGCTTATACCGTTTTCATCCATGTTTTTTGTTTTAATAATTCAGATATTTTAGCTACCCATTTGAGGACATGCCAATTGAGCAGGAAAACCAGCTGATGCTAAATCCAAATGAGGCTTGTCATCTGCTCGCCCATAATGGATGGGTCATGGGTGATGACCCGCTCAGAAACTTTGCAGAGGCAGGTCAGTCAAAATATGTGTGTATGTTGGTTTCTTCTGAACGGTAATGAAAATATCTGCTTGCTGGTCTACACTGCTTTATGCTGGTTGGGTCAGCAAAGCCATTGAAAAATTGCATGGTCTTTCTGGTGACAAGATAGTCTAGCCTAGTTTTTAATGGTTGATGTATCTGTCTGTTAGGGTCTAATGTTTACCTCAGAAGAGAGCTTGTTTGCTGGGGTGACAGTGTTAAACTTCGCTATGGCGACAAGCCAGAAGACTGTCCATACTTATGGGCTCACATGAAGAAGTACACCGAGATCACAGCCAAACACTTCTCCGGTGTGCGTCTGGATAACTGCCACTCCACACCCCTTCACGTGGCTGAGGTACGTGCTCAGATTTCCACTTTATTTTTTGATCTGGAGGCATATTTTATGATATATTTATACAAATGACACCATATTTTACTGACAGGAACTCAGAACATTTTGCAGTGTCATTGTAGATTCATAGATTGATCTATTTATACAAATGACACCATATGCTACGGTCAGGAATTCAGAATGTTTTGCAGTGTCATTGTAGATTCATAGATTGATATATTTATACAAATGACACCAAATGTTATTGACAGGAACTCAGATCGTTTTGCAGTGTCATTGTAGATTCATAGATTGATTATATTTATACAAATGACACCAAATGCTACAGTCAGGAATTCAGAATGTTTTGCAGTGTCATTGTAGATTCACAGATAATATCTGAAGAATGTGAAAACTATGTTGAAAATATGCAGTTTCATTCCTTTGTACTCCAGGTTTTTCATGTGTACTATTAAATGTGGCGTCTTGTATGTTGTGTCTATAGGCCATGTTAGCTGCAGCCAGAGTGGTCAGGCCCAATCTTTATGTGATAGCTGAACTCTTTACAGGAAGTGAACAGCTTGACGATTTGTTTGTAAATCGGCTGGGGATAACCAGTCTCGTCAGAGGTACTGCGGACTGCAAGAGACACACGTTTGCCCTTATGCTCAATTTGCTCTTTGTGTTTTTCCCCCTCTTTTTGCTTTCTCAAAACATTAATACCTTACTGTTAATAACACACTTTTACTCTCCATCACCTAATTTGACCATGTGCACAAATAATCCTATATTAATGCCATAATCTGCATTGCTAATACACCTGCATTATATCCTTTATGCTTTACTATGCAACCTGAGCATGTTCCTACTCATTGTCTTGCACTTCATACATTGTCTGTCTTGCTTAGTTTACCTACACCCACATCACTCCATCCATTCATCCTTGTTCTTTCTAACCCTGCTGCTGTGTGCTGAATGGGCTGCAGTATATGTTAGCTTTTACTCGTCATCACTGGCCTGATCTGTATGTGGTGGCTGAGCTGTTTACTGGCAGCGAAGAGCTGGACAATGTCTTTATGACTAGGCTTGGCATTACCTCCCTTTTCCGAGGTAAGACGCAAAGAGATTGGGAAATGCAGTTGCAGTGACACTCAGAAATAAGGACCATGCCATGTGAAATACAAATTTACAGCAGATGTAAATCACTCCACAGCTGCTGTTGATAGAGTTTGAGTTGTATTTCACACAGAATATCCTTAGATTTGAGATATTAGATAGAAATGGATTGGTTCTTGAACTACTGGCACTTTCATGTCACAGGGGTTAATTTTATTTTCTTTGATGTAGGCCACATTAAACCTTTCATTTATTTTTGTTACTTTTAAAAAGCCATTTATGTTTACATACATTGTATTGTTTTACCTTTGTCCCATATTCAAGTTTTAAATGGACATAAAAAGAAAAATAATAAAAAGAAAACTATTATCTCAGCAAAAAGTAAAATGAAAACCATTTACAAATATATTTATTGTGTAAAAAATCATTTATACACGTGTTTTTTTTTTTCAGGGGTTTTTTGTCTTATGAGCAAACAATGAAGCTGTGACGTAATAAAAAATACAGATTTCCTTTGTGATGTATGTACAGTAGTACTGTGTATATACTGTATATAGTTAGTACACACATTAAATAAACTACTGAGAGTATGAAAAGTGCCTAGAGTTTAAAAAACTCCCAAATTATACACCAACATGAACCCTGTCATGTAAAGTTGGATCTTTTTATCAAATGTCCCATTTATGATAAGATTTGTTCTCTTATCATCAGAGGCCATGAGTGCCGGGGACAGCCATGAGGAGGGTCGACTGGTGTATCGTTTCGGAGGGGAGCCTGTAGGGTCATTCGTACAGCCAAACCTCAGGCCCTTAGTGCCGTCTATCGCTCATGCCATGTTTCTGGATGTTACCCATGACAACGAATGTCCCATTCAGGTCAGCAACACATAAAATCCTGTATTGTATATTCATTTTTATATATATCATGAGGTTATTATTACTTATTTCACTGTTTATTTTAATACTATTTAATATACATTTTTAATGTGAAAGATGTTTTTCTTATTCTTGTTGTGTAGGTTCGTTCGGTGTATGATGCTTTACCCAGCTCTGCTATCGTCTCTATGGCCTGCTGTGCCTCGGGCAGCACTAGAGGATACGATGAGCTCGTACCTCACCAGGTAAAAAATGTGTACAGTGACTTTGTCTGTGTCCTAAACTTAAAACCTAAAGGTCTTGCTGTCTGATCAGTCAATGACTAAATAAAGTATTTCAGTATAAAGGAAACTAATGACGCTGAAAATGTAACGTTTAGGGGTTTATTTCCACAGGATGGGGTTACAAAAGTAAAGCCAATGCTAACCCAATGGTGGTAAACCAAACATACCAAAAATCAAATAACAAAAAAAAAAAAAAAACAACATACAATAACGATGGGTCACTGCGTTTGCCTCTCAAACATTTACAGAGGTCAAGGGCTTACTCACATACAGAAACAATTAACAATTTTTTACCTTGGTGGTATTAACAAACACATAAAGGGGGATACACAGACATATAATGGCCATTACACACAATAAACGAATATGAAAACACACAATATACATAAACAAACCCCTCAAACAATACTTTCAAATGACTTCACTTAACAAATATAGTTCTTATAAACAAACAAAAGAAAAGGAAGCAAAATAGTCCTTGGAGTTCCCCCGGAGATGAAACCGGAATGGTTGTGGCCCGATCATCGGCCGGAAACGTATATATACGTCCAATGTTTCGGCTCGAACCCCTTTTGATGGTGCACCAGCTCACGGGACTCAGACGTATCAAACAAACAAACAAACAAAAAGAACGGTAAGAATAAACTAAACGTTAAAGAGTGTGCGCACTTAACTCCAAACGAAAGTTTAAATAAAGTTTATTTAACCAAAATAATGTTGTTGTGTATTCTTTACTGTAAACAAATTCCATTAAATAAAAACTCAAACTGACCTGACCCAGGCTCATCGATCTAGCTACATCCGCCACAGTCACGTAGACAGGTTAACACGTTAACAGCTTTTAGTTACAGCGTTCAGGAACCGTTCTAAATTAATATTGTTATTACTGGTAGAGTTACCGGGTAACTTACCGGACATTTTCTCACCTGTTCCCAACATGCACAATTGCACAAGCACACAAATGTGTGCAACTGTCATTGTACTGTAGCCTACATCAGCGTTACATTATCCCATCCCACCACCAACAGTTTAATACTCGCAGCTAGTGGAGTGGCAGGTAGATTGACAGTGTTACCTTCCAATAGCAAAATTCACCCGCATTTAGCAGGTGGTCGGGTGTTAATTTCAGGGCCTGATTCAACCCGCTTTTCTCCTCTCAGATTTCAGTAGTAAAGGAAGAGCGTCTGTACCCTAAATGGAATCCGGATGCGCTACCCTCTTCTGTTGGGGAGGTGAACCTCCAGACTGGTATAATGGCAGGAAAGCTGGCCCTCAACAAACTCCACCAAGAACTGGCAGAGAAGGACTTCACCCAGGTTAAAGTTTATTCATATCAGATGTCAAATAAATTTATTATGAGTCACAATCATTAATAGCAAGAGGAGACTTTGATTCTTATTACAAAGTTTTTTATTAACTCCTCTGGATTAATCTGAAATGATCTGTTACACAACAGTTCATACCTATGGAAGCTTGTTTCTGCCACTGAATATTAAAAAAAAAGTCAGAATTGCGTGATATGAAGTCAGAATTGTGTGTTCTAAAGTAGCAATTCTGAGAAAGAAGTGCGACTATCACAATTCTTTCACAAAGACTTTTTTGTCACAATTGCGACTTCACATCTCGCAATTCTGACTTTATAACACATAATTTCGAGTTTATATGTTGAAATTCTGACATCTTTTCTCAGAATTGTGAGATATAAACTCGCAATTGTGAGTTATCAGGCCAAATCTAAGGGAAAAAAGAGTAACTTTTTCCCCTCAGAATAGTTTATATGTCACAATTCTGACTTTACAACACGCAATTGCGACTTTATATATTGCAATTCTGACTTTATATCTCGCAATTTTGACTTTATAACACGCAATTGTGACTTTATATCTCGCAATTCTGACTTTACATCTCGCAATTGTGAGAAATAAAGTCAGAATTGCGAGACGTAAACTCGCAATTATGAGAAAAAAGTCATAATTATGGGATAAAAAGTCGCAATTACCATTTTTATTTTTCTTTCTGTGGTGGAAACAAGCTTCCATACATACCTCATACCAAACTTGTTTATAAATAGAAATAGAACTTACATTTTAAGTTCATTTTAAAAGCAGAAATGTAAAGCTCAGGTTTTACCAAAACACTTAAGAGTTGGTTTTCAGACATTTTCTCAGAACAAACTTCACCTTCCTGAGCCCCCTTTGCTGTTTAACATTATATAGTATTGAAAATTATCAAAATATTTGATCATTTAAAAACCTTACCACTAAGTTTTACTCTAATCCAAAGACATTCAGACATATTTAGCTGTCCAAATACTTTTTTCAAACCCCTATAAATTAATTATATTTGTATTAAAATGTTATTTGAGCTGTAAAGTTGTCACTAGGGTGGTGGGACTCGTTGTCATATTTGTACCTGTAACCTACACCTCTCAGTCTTTTGTGGTCATTGCTGTCTGTTTCTTTGTATTTGTTCATCATGCATGTCACAGGTTTACGTAGATCAGCTGGATGAAGACACCGTGGCTGTGACCAGGCATTGCCCCAGCACCCATCAGTCTGTTGTGACTGTGTCTCGAACAGCGTTTAAAAACCCAGAAACACACCAATACAAAGAGCATCTGGCCCCCATGTACATCCCAGGTACAGTGGTGAAAACTTAAAGTGCTAAGCGCTCTTTGCTTTCAGATTTTGCTGTTGAAATCAAAGTCATGTAATTTTATGTAGAGCACATTGAATAGTTTGACAATTTATTTTCTCTTCAAATGTCACTGAAGCGCAACTTCTGGTCCTACCCGTTAGACATGTTCTGTCTAATCTGCCATCATGTTACACAGGTAAAATTGAGGAGGTGATTTTAGAGGCACGTACAATAGAGAGAAATGCTGAATCATATGCGAAAGATGAGACGTGCATAAACGGCTTGCCGAACTACACTGTTGAGATCCGTGAACACATCCAGGTAACATGACACTAGTGCTCGGTGCAGTTATGCTGTGTCATGAAGTGTCTGTAATGAATGCTGTCATTCAGAGACAAAGATCTTGCTCTGTGTGATTTGTGGTTATTTGTTGGCTTTTCTTTTTATAGCCTCTTAGTGTAGAGTTACTTTAATACTGTACTTGTGTGCACAGCTTGTCCCTACTGATGTAGGCCTGCATATAACACGTGTTTTTGTTTTCAGTTAAAGGACAGTGAAATTGTAAAACAGGGAGATGCTACCACAAAGGGCCGCAGTGAGTTTGTTGAGGAGATTTTGTTTGAAAAGCTCACTCCCGGTAGTGTAATTTCATTCAGGTAATCAAACACACTCCAAATTAAATTTATCCTATTTACTTTAGTCTATTTAATGTATTTCACTATAATTATTTGTCACTTATTTTATTATTTGTTGCTTGATTTTTATATAATAATTATAATAATTTGTGTCTGAAATATACCCCAAAAATTGTTTTTAAAAGAATCTTTATATAAATATTTTGGGACCCTTCTTGCCATGAAGATAAAAAGAGCCACAGAATCAAAAGGTGTTAACCACAAACAAACTCACAAAAATATAATGTCATGATAATATAATTATGGGGACCATGGGCTGCATAAAAGGAGAAATGCTGTTATTTTTTTCCCCATGAAACTTCCATAGATTTTTTCATATCTTCAAAAAGCACTTGGATTATAGACCTCAAATCATATAGACCACTTTTATAGTGCTTTTAATAATTTAGTGCTTAATTATAATGCTTTTAATAATAATTTTTATAACTCTTTTGTCCTTTTTGATGCTTGAATGGGGATTTAGTGGTGTTGAAAAAAATCTATGGAAGTCTCTTTTTGTGTGTGTGTGTGTGTTCCATGGGTGAAAACATGAACAACAGCATTTGATTGTTAAAATCCACATGAGTGTGAATCATTTTTAGGTGAACTGTTCCTTTAAATGAATATTAATGAATTCATTTCAACATGTAACTGATTTCACAGGGTGAGTCTTGATCCAAACTCTCAGAAAATGGTCGGATACTTGCGAACTCAACTCTCACAGTTCAACCGCCTGTATAGATCCGGCAGTCTGACTGACAGCAATGTTCCTGGCATCCTGAAAATAGCTCTAGAATTGTACGTCATATTTACCTTTACCTTTCAGAAACTCAGTTCTCATTAATTCACTTGCTTAGAAAGCAAAATATCAACTGTGCTGTTTAACATTCATTTTATTACATAATGATATGAATCAGTTCAGTTTCTTTCAACGTAATTCTGTCATTAAGACCTGTTGTTTTAATTTACTTGGCAGTTTAATATCCAAACTGACTCTGGCCGAGCTGAACGTCTTATTATTCCGCTGTGATGGGGAGGAACAGGAAGATGGTGGTGGCTGCTACAATATACCATCCTGGATGCCGCTGAAGTACGGAGGCTTACAAGGTACCACAATACCCAAATAACATGATCGGTCACTGTAGTCATGTGACTGAATAAACATCATGCTTTCAATACTCGCAGGTTTTGTGTCAGTGTTGTCTGAGATTCGTCCCAAAAATGACCTCGGACATCCGTTTTGTGACAATCTCAGGCAAGGGGATTGGATGATCAATTACGTGAGCACTCGCCTGATGAGTAAAGGTGGAGCTCTGCGGGAGGTAGGAAAGGAAATATGTTTTTTTTTAGTAATGAAGTAATAAATAGTCAAATGTAGTTTGGTGTTTAACGCAGAACAGATTAGCAAAAATGTAAATTCATGTTTTTCACAATTTGATGTGGCATATTTATCGTAGGTCGGAAAGTGGTTCAGTGCTGTATTCGCATACCTCAAGCATATTCCACGCTACTTAGTGCCGTGTTATTTTGATGCCATTATTATTGGGGCGTATGCCACGGCTGTAGATGAAATCTTCAACCAAATGTCCAGGTCTGATTTGTTCTCTGTATAAGTTTAATATTTTGTGAGTAATACCTACTGTATAATAATGTGTGTAATGGGCTCCATTGAACTGACAGCTTTGTTCAGAACGGGTCGACCCTGGTCAAGCAGCTGGCCCTGGGCTCGGTTCAGATGTGCGGGGTGGGTAATGTCCCTGCCCTGCCCCCACTCTCCCCAGAACTGGAGGATGTCCCGGTCCGACTCAACAATGTAACCAAACAAGAGGAGCAATGTTGCGTGTCTCTTGCTGCAGGTTAGATTCATACACATTTCATCAACTAAATAATTAGATTGCCTGGGATATTTAGATTAATTCATGCTTTAAATTTCCTAAAACAAGGCCTTTTTTAGGCCAAGAAACTCCCATTACATATTGAGATTATAAAATAAAATTGAGATGCAGAGCCTATATACAGTAATATCATGCAAATAGTACATATTTACATACTTTAAAGAAAATATATTGACTTCCACAGTTACACTCATACACTTCCACAAACTGATTCACTTCCACATTTTTTGTTTTGCTTAAATTGTGTGAGAGGGACTATTAAATGATAAGCTGAGATTTTTGTCTAATTAAAAATCTTTACATAGTGTAATTTTGCAAAATGTTTTAGTTATGTGCACTCTCAGATAAAACTACAGGTTATTGCAGAGTTGGGTGGGTGTCATTACCCTAGTGCAAAATAAATATACCAAAATGCATTTGAAGTAAATGTATTTTATGCTAAGTTATACTACAGAAACATTTACATATTTATGTACTTAATGTAAATGCAATTGTACTTTTGGTATACTTAATTGATATTTTAAAATCTGCTAAATTGGAACAGCTAATTTTGTACTAATAATAACTTCTCACAAAAAACAAATGCCTAATCCACAATGCATGTGTACGCACATGAAATTGTTCTTATCCTGGCTCTTATGTTATGACTAACTGCATGTCCAAGGTTATTAATTTGAATAAAAATGCCCAAACCATCCCCATATGAAGGCTTTACCTGTAGGCTTTTTCAAACTGGGGTCTGGAGACCCAGACGGAGTGAAAGGGTGTCTGTGGAAAAGTCTAGAGAAAAAAAAAAAAACTAAATAAAAGTTTACATAATTAAGCAAATAAATTAGATTAACAATAAATTATACAAAATGTGACACTCTCTGTAGGCAAGGGCGTGGTTAGCTGGTACCCTCTGATGTCACAGGGTACCACAACTTCCAATCGGAAAATTAAACTGTTCCACCGTTCAGCTTTTAGATGTTTTTACACCATATATTGTAGAATTAAAACACTTAAATACTTGAATCAATGAACAGCATTAACAAAGCCCCAGACAGTATTACAGATCATTAACTAAAAAAAGTTGTTTTTGGGTTTAGTTACCCTTTAAATAATTAAGATTTTTTTCTTTTTTGATTAATATAAATAGAAATGAGATTACAATGAAACAAAAAAATAAATACATTTTTCAGTTTAGGTTAAGATTGACATAACCTAAACTAAAAAATGAATATTATAAATCTGAAATTAGTGTATAAATTGTATGTTTATAAAAGATAGATGCCTTTTTAATTTTTAGGATGGGGTCCCTCACTTGCTGGTGTCTAAAAGATTAAAAAACCCTGCTTTACAGCCTTTCGTCACACCTCGAGAAATACCAAGTGTGTCATTCTCAAAACCAGTTTAAACCCAATAAACACATTTTGTACACACCTAGATTACAGATGTCTCATTAGCTGTACATGCACGCACGTATCTGCATTATGCAGAGGAACAATTCTGCTATAGTTATAATGCACCTTTTTCTTACTCTTTTACTGTATATGTTGAATTATATTTAAGATTATCTATATATGTATACAATTTAACTTAACACGGTTATAAGGCCACCCAGAGTATGTGATTTCTTTTTCTTTTTATGTATGGTTTCAATTGTTCCTTCTTAAACTTAGAATACATTTTAATATGAAAGTTATTTGCAAATCTAAATTGTTCCGTGTAAACATTCATATGCTTTTAAAAACCATTTTTTAATCAAATGAAATGGAATGAAAAATTCTTGACCCAAGGAAAAAAGCTTTGCAGGTTTGACGCATTATGAAAATGAGGCCAAGCATTGTCGTCAGCAAACACAACAAGTCTAACAGGTTGGCTGATTTTATTAGTGAATACAGAGGAGAAAGTTCACAACTGTCCTAGAGGAACACCGTTACCAAGAATGGGGTGAAAAAAGTAGCCTCACTTTCTGATTAATCAAATGTCATGGATCCAGAGGGGAAGAGCAGCTTTAGCTTAGTCATGGGTTCAGCAATTAAACAAACAAAACTCAAACTAATTTTTAATTCTTAAATATCCTGTTAAATATGTCATTGCCCCTTCCATATTACAATGTATTGAGTAAGATAAAAATGTAAAATCTACATGGTGACTATACATCAATAATGATGATTTTACAGTGTGCAGTGTGTAAATACATCATTATGGCATAATATACCTATTTTTATACAGCATGTCACAGGGTTTACTACTGCGTCTCTTGGCCTGATAAAGATGCCTGTGGTTCCAGTAACTTTTATCTGTGCAGGTCTGCCTCATTTCTCCACTGGAATCTTCCGCTGCTGGGGGCGAGACACGTTCATAGCTCTGCGCGGTCTCATGCTTTTGACAGGGAGGTACCTGGAGGCCAGGTGAGAATCTCATTTTAGAATATACCCATCCTGCCGAAATCATCTTCTAATCTGGTGTGTTTCCGACAGAAATATAATCTTAGCCTTTGCTGGCACGATGCGCCATGGTCTGATCCCTAATCTGCTGGGTCAGGGTGTCGCAGCCCGTTATAACTGCCGTGATGCAGTGTGGTGGTGGCTTCAGTGCATCCAGGACTACTGTAGCATCGTGCCCAACGGCATAGATATTATAACATGCCCTGTGTCACGTATGTATCCAACTGATGATTCAGATGCACAGCCCCTGGGGACAGTGGTAAGAAGGAAACAATATTTGACTGCCTATGATACTTGATACAGTACAATAGACCTTTGTTAGGGTAGCCATATTTAATCTTCGCAGGAATGAAAACTAGGTGTAAGGGAAAGAATTACAGTGACCTATTTAAAGGTTCTCAAAGCGATCCTGGGTGTTGACGTTTGAATATTTTCAAACAAATCGGAGCTAGACCCTCCCTCCTCCGCATCTCATCTCCTCCCCCTCCCTTCCGTGCTTCCTGAAATAATTGTGAACGTGCATAGTTCTAGCTAATTATATCCTTGTGTGGGTTTGGCGAACATAAGCGTCAATTTAGAAGAAAAAAAACAATTTACCGTTACCCACCGGTCAAGCAAAAACAGAGCAACCTGAATGTCGGACTGGAAGCCCTTCTGCCGCCGGAGTTCTCGCCATCGTTCAAAAGCTTTGCTACCGATGTAAATTCGGAACTTCGCACATTCTTTATCCGAATCCTTCTTCTTTTTAATTTGTTCCTCAGAACGACGTCTCTTTGGTCGTGTTTCGGTAATTTTTCAAACTTCCCTCTGATGCTTCGCTGCTCTCCTTCACACACACACACACCCTTCATGTGCACGCGCACTAACCCCCCAGACCCACCCTCAAATACTTCTTGCCAGTGATTGGCTGGAACACTGTTTGTTAGGTTTCGTGGTCCGACTAAGACATGATTGTTTTTGTTGCCGTTTGTGGAGCCTGTGGTGTCTACAGAGACCGCGTTTTTTTACAGTGTGTTTAGGGGACAGGCAGCTAGCCGATAGTGAGGAGACGTTAGATGTATGTGACAAAAAATGTTTTGGCCCAGCATCGCTTATAGAACCTTTAACAACACACCAATTGTTCAGCTGATGAATCATCTTTCAGGGAAAAAAAAATCTGTAAAAAGTTAAGTTGTGTAAATGACGTGATCTAGAATCTGTGGCATTGTAAAGACTAAGTTTATCTTTAAGAGCCTTTTTTTAGAGTTTTTTTTTTAATCCATATTGAATTCAATATGGCATTCAGTAACCTGACTAAAGGGGCTTTCGCACTGGATAGTTCTAAGAACTAGCAACCAGGGTGGTTCATCTGGAACTAATGGTTCCTGGTAATTTTTCCTGATTGGATTCACACCGCCAGTAGGAACTATGAAGTGATGTAATCCGTGCTTGTTGTTGTGAATTTTAATTAGTTGCGGACCTTTATTTTGACAGTGCTAAGTACACCAGAGCTTGAGCACACAGTGCTCACATTCTCTGTGTTTAGTTTACGATCTGTCTAACAGTTCTGTCTAATACGTTATTTTTTATTCATGTACTGTCATAGAAAGACAGTATATGAAAAGGTATTAGTATATGGCATGTGGTTGATGTCCAGTTGCTAGCTGAGCAGAAATACATAATCATGTTTGGCTTGGTCCCCTCAAAGTTGCGTTGGATTTTCTCCTTAGCGTTAAGGTTAATAGGCCTGTCTTTCACTTTTTCCCATGTTCGTAGAGTTAGTTTCTGGAGTAAATATATAGGTTATAATCTGTGTGTTTACACAACTTTTTTAAAAATGGCGGATGCTGGTGTTTTCTCATGCTTTCGGCTAATCAGCATACGCTTACATCACTGGTAGTTCCTATAGTGCTGGTTTATGGCTTTGTTCAAGTCCTCCTGGGAAGTTCGTACTTACGAGGTGGGAAATCGTGTTTACGACACGAGCTTCCCACTGGTATTTACGACATTGTGGTGGCGTTCATGAAGTTCAACACATAAATACGATATGTACGAGATGACTTGAAGGCACCATTAGACCCTACTCTGAAGTAGGAGCTAAATGAGGTTCTCCAAAAGGAGTTCCTAGAACTAAAATCGTTCCTAGTTCCTGCGGTGCGAACATGCCAAATCCGGGTAATTCCACCAATAGTTCTAAGAACTATGAAAAGTTTTTTTCTTTAAATGCCCCTTATAATCCTAAGGGAACCACCCTGGTTGTTAGTTCTTAGAGCTCATTTCCTACAACTATCCGGTGCGAATGGTTTATTATTTTTTTTTTACTTTTAAAAAATTTTGCTACTTAATCTACTTTACTTCCATTTAACATCCAAAATATTAGCCAAATAATAAAAAAATCCTTTCATTTTTATGATTTTGTTTCATAATTACCTATTACATTATCATTACCTATTACATTAGCATGGATAAGCAACTTTCACAGCCTTTTTTAAAATTATTCAAATGTGACATTTTGCTTATAAGTGTAACATCATTCACTTTATAATAGGTTCGGACTTGTACGTTTTTAGGTATTGTTTGCTCACCTTCAAGTTGTTCCAAACCTGTATGAATTTCAATCTCCTGCTAAACACAAAAGATATTTTGAAGAGTGTCAGTAACCAAACAGCTGATGGACCCCATTGACTTTTATAGTATTTTCTTTACATAATATGGAAGTCAATGGGGCCCATCAACTGATTAAGTTACCAATATTCTTCAAAATATTTTCTTTTGTGTTCAACAGAAGAAAGAAATCCATACAGGTTTGGAACAACAATTTTGGGGTGAACTATCCCTTTAACTTCCATTTAATATTTAAATTATTAGCCTCTGGAATTAAAAAAAACCCATTTCATTTTTATCATTCCATACTTTTATGGTGCTTTTTTTTGTCATTTTGTAGCTTAACAACCCCAGTCCTCAGGAAGAAAAGTGTAGCCAGAATATTCTTCAAAAATGTAAAAAAATAATTTTGTCGTGGTTTCAGATTGACTGAATGCTGTTAATATTTTTGTTCATGATTTGAATCAGGATCACGACCAGCCATTATATGTGGTTATTCAAGAGGCTATGCAGCGTCATATCCAGGGAATAGTGTTCAGAGAGAGAAACGCGGGTCCGCAAATCGACAGTAACATGCGAGATGAAGGTGAGTCATTTTATATGAATGCACAGAGGACTCTGTTTTTCCATGTCTGTCTCAAACCACACCTTGCTTTTGCAATTGCCCTGCTTCATAGGCTTTAACGTTGAGGCCAAAGTAAATCCCGAGACAGGCTTTGTTTACGGTGGAAATCGCTTCAACTGTGGGACGTGGATGGATAAAATGGGAGAGAGCGACAAAGCCCATAATAGAGGTGTTCCAGCCACACCCAGGTACTGTAATTACCTGCTAGCATACCTGTCACACTAAACCTCTACAGTGTAATAAAGCTCCACTATATCCAGTAGAAAATAATGCTTTTAATGAACACTGAGACTAAGTGGCGTGGATAAACTAGTCCTCCATCTGTGGATGATGGCGTTGTGTTTATGTTCAGGGATGGCTCTGCGGTGGAGATTGTAGGTCTTAGTAAGTCAGCGGTGCGCTGGCTGATGATGATGAATGAGAGTGGAAATTATCCATACTCCTCTGTCACAATACACAGAGATGGTACGTTCTTTATTACACATTCTCATTCTCAATGAAAATGTCAGTGTTTATTGTTTTTTTACTAAATAAAGTGCCAGTAATAACTGGTAATAATTTTAATTTATTGCACAATAAGTTGCCAGTAAGATATATATATATATATATATATTTAAATTATATATCATATAATAAATTGTATATATATATATATATATATACAGTATATATATTATTATTATTATTATTATTATTATTTATTTATTTTTATTTTAAATAAAGTGACACTTTACTATCCTGCACTGTTGAAAAGCCATACCTTCAATTATATCACAATTCAATGTTTTGGACTAACATATATTTACAGCCTATTGACCGCATAAAAATCACTTTTCATATATTTTAACGATCGATCATGACCATTACAATGTGGTTCATCCAGGAGCAGAACAGTCAATTTCATATAAGGAGTGGAATCAACTGATCCAAGAGAGTTTTGAAAGGTTATTCTACGTGTCAGATGACCCTGCGGACCCAAATGAGCAACATCCCGAACTGGTCCACAAGAAATGCATTTACAAAGACAGTTATGGGTCCTCTAGCCCCTGGTGTGACTACCAGCTCAGGCCTAATTTCACCATCGCCATGGTTGTGGTGAGTCTTAGTGCTTGTAAAAATCTTTTCAAGTGTTTTGGAGGCTGTTCTCTTATACACCAGTTTGTTTCACCAGGCGCCAGAGTTGTTTACTGTGCAAAGAGCCTGGAAGGCTTTAGAGATGGTAGAAAAGAAGCTGCTCGGCCCTCTGGGAATGAAAACACTGGACCCAGAGTAAGTAGAAAACAACACCTGCTGTCTGCCTATTGCCCGAGCAGCTACTTATGTTAAGAGTGCTCTTCTGGCGTGCTGACTGGACATGGTTTTATAAGTGTTTTTGGGAACGCTTTCTTTGAAGACCATGCTTATAATGAATTATAGCTCCATTTATACTTATTTGTAAGTATTACTATTTTAAAAATATATTTATGAAGACTCATTAAGACCTATAGTGCATTATAAGAACAGTTATAGTTACATTTATAGAAATTTTATAATTATTTATAAGTCATGCATTTGCTTTTTTGCAAGTTTTAGTTATTAGAAGTAACCGTTTTGTGTCCAGAACTAAAGTATGTGCATCAGTGAAGTCATTCGCATGTAGATATCTTTGATGTTTGCGTGTCTGTAATTGTCTAACAGTGATCTGGTGTATTGTGGCGTTTATGACAACGCCCTGGATAATGACGACTACAACTGTGCAAGAGGATTCAATTATCACCAAGGACCTGTAAGTATATTTTTGAATCATCTCAGATGTTCAATCCTTATTATATATTGCTTTTTTTATTTAATCATTCGTTTTTCAGGAATGGCTTTGGCCAGTTGGATACTTCTTACGAGCCAAACTTTATTTCGCTAAGAAAATGGGCCAAGAGAAGTACAACGAAAGTGTGTACCTGGTGAAGAATGTTCTCTCTAGACTTTATTCCCATTTAGAAAGGTATTCCAGATCTCACACACTAACAAAATAGTTGTATTTCTTGTGGAATTGTTGGAATCTACAGGAGATTGAGTTTAATAATTATAGGAGTAGTTCACTTTAAAAAAAACTTTTGCTGATAATTTACTCAACCACATGTCATCCAAGATGTCCATGTCTTTCTTTCTCCAGTCGAAAAGAAATTAAAGGGTTAGTTCACCCAAAAATGAAAATTAAGTCATTAATTACTCACCCCCATGCTGTACCAACCCCGTAAGACCTTCGTTCGTCTTCGGAACACAAATTAAGATATTTTTGATTAAATTTGAGAGCTGTATAACCACCACATAGGCTCCTAAGGGACTGGCTCTTGACGGCCCAGAAAGTCAATGAAGAAAATGTTAAAATATCCCAAGTGACTACCGTGGCTCAACTATATGTTTATCAAGCGACGAGAATACTTTTTGTGCGAAAAAACAAACAAAAATAACGAGTTTATTCGACTATTTCTTTTCTTCCTTGTTGGCCTGAAACGAGACTTCCTTAGATTTCCACGACGCATGCGCGAGAATTGAACTGAGGTAGTTGAAAGAGATAGCAATTATCGCGCATGCGTCGTGGAAATCTAAGGAAGTCTCATTTCAGGCCAACAAGGAAGAAAAGGAATAGTCGAATAAACTCGTTATTTTTGTTTGTTTTTTCGCACAAAAAGTATTCTCGTCGCTTGATAAACATATAGTTGAGCCACGGTAGTCGCTTGGGATATTTTAACATTTTCTTCATTGACTTTCTGGGCCGTCAAGAGGCAGTCCCTTAGGCAGCCAATGTGGTAGTGAGACAGCTCTCAAATTTAATCAAAAATATCTTCATTTGTTTTCCGAAGACTAACGAAGGTCTTGTGGGGTTGGTACAGCATGGGGGTGAGTAATTAATGACTTAATTTTCATTTTTGGGTGAACTAACCCTTTAAGGTTTTTGATGAAAACATTCCAGGATTTTTCTCCATATAATGGACTTCAATGGGAACCAAATGGTTCAAGGTCCAAAAGACAGTTTCATTGCAAACTGTTCAAAGGGCTTTAAACGATTCCAGACAATGAATAAGGGTCTTATCAAGCGAAACAATCGCTCATTTAAAAAAAAAAAAAGAACAAAGTTTAAGTTTTATAAGCTCAAATGGTCGCATTGCTCTGTTCTGTGAAGCCCTTTGAACAGTTTGCGGTTTGCACTGAAACTGTCTTTTGGACCTTGAACCGTTTGGTTCCCATTGAAGTCCATTATATGGAGAGAAGTCCTGGAATGTTTTCACCAAAAACCTTAATTTCTTTTCGACTGAAGAAAGAAAGACATGGATATCTTGGATGACATGGGGGTGAGTAAATTATCAGCAAACGTTTTTTTTTTTTAAATGAACTACTCCTTTAAGTATTTGAGTCATTTGCACAGTATACATCAGCTCATAGTCATGTCTATATGTTGTCTATTGTTCTAGATCACCTTGGAAGGGTTTACCTGAGCTGACCAATGAAAATGGACAGTACTGCCCATTCAGTTGTGAAACACAGGCCTGGTCTATCGCCACTGTTCTGGAGGCCCTCTATGATCTATGATTATGTCAAGGACCTTGAAGATCTCATGTACTACTTTACACCTAACTGAGAAGTTCAAAGGACATTATTTTACATTCACAACCTTGTCTAGACACAAATGTGTGCTGCTACTTTAGTGCTTGGAAGAAATGGAAATATATGTTGATTGTGCCAACTCATTTTAAGAGAGCATTTTTTCATGTTCACATTCTTATTAGTGACTAGCAGCATATTCAGATTGGGTTTGTTGGTTAAGAGACAGATTTCCCTTTTGTGGTTATTAAAACACATCTGATGATCCCTCAAGAAAAAGAATAGATTCCTTACCTCGAAATAGAACTGGTCCTTTTCTTCATTTAATTCATATAAACAAAATCTTAGACCTATAAAAACAGATCTTAATTTAGATCAGCAATATGGGCGGTCTTTTCTAAGGGCAACAAAAACTTGTTCTGTTTTCACGTACACAACAAACTACTTCATCATAAGATGACTAACACATTTTAATCTCACTCATGCATTACAGATCAGATGCACCACAGTCTTGAGTTATTTGTAATCTCAGCTTTGAACTAACAATCCAAGTCAAGTGTAATGTTAACACTCTATGGTGCCATGTTGGCTTTGTAACCTTGATCTTTCTTCCATTCCCTAAACAAAACACATTTTATGGTTAGAATTGCGAAGTCATTTCTGTTTTCTGGGTCGCCCTTACATGGAAAATACATGCTGATTTCTGTACATTTCTTCTGCATCTGATTTCCTTTTATGTCTTAGACATTGAAAGATCAATTTTGTCTACAGTAGTTTTAAAAACACTCTATAAAATATTTACACTACATTGGAATTACAGTAATGCAATTTCACTGGCGATTTTTGTCAATTACAATAGCATCCGTTATATTATTGCTGTTAAACTTGTGCTATGTTTAATGGAAAGGACGTACAGTAAAGAGGATTGATCACTTTATAGAACAATACCGAAGAATAAATAATGATTCAACTTTTAGGAGTTTGAAATGTATGAATATGTCAAGAATATCACAAGAAATATGAACTTGATTTGTGGTGAAATTGGGCATCGAGTACATAAATTGGTACAATTTCTCAAACGGTTTCCCTCTTTTATCAGTTTTATTATTTCTGTCAAAAATGCTGCATTATGTTGCATCATTACAACACAAGATCCATACTATGGTACAGTGAATCTCAACTGGGAAATAACATAAATTGATATAATTTGTAACATAAATACATAACAGCCGATAAAAAACATAAATTGTGTTATTTAAATAATTTAATTTAATGAATGCATTTTTCGTTGTTCTTTTTGCTCTGAAGAAAAAAAGCATCTTCCTATATGCATTTTTTTATTGTGAAGCCTCATCAAACAAACCATCAGTTGACAGCAAATTAAAAAAAAATACTTTTTATAGACATTTTTTTTTTGTTGTTTACCACTTATTCTTCAAACAGTTGGAGGCTAGACACTTAGAACCTAAGAAAACAATATAGTTACTTATTTCCTTTTTGTTGAGAGTGGCTAATCACAATCTAAACCCTTGTGTCATTGACATTGGACATTTTTCTCTTTTTCAGTTTTGTTTTTCTGATCATTTTGCCCGTGTTAATGCCAACTGCATTGGCACAAGTGTTTGTTTTTATTGATTTTTTTTTATTCACCCCATCGAAAAATGAATTTATTTATCACGTACACTCGGACCTTATAAGGACAAAAATGCCCCCGTTGAAACCCACAACTAGTATTGAGGCAGTAAACAACATGAATTGTAGATTTATTTAGGTATGATTTAAGTGAGTTCACGAGAAACTCAGGATCTCATGATCACCCACTGTTGCATTACCTCAGCGTGTACCTATCCAGGTAAAGCCCTGCCCACAATGACTTTACACTATTTGCAGAGAAGAAGTGGCTAGAGTTTTGACCGCTAGCACACACACACACGGTTTCAGCCAAAACAAAGACAAGAATACCCTCGCCCACCAAATTTTCCAAAGGTTGTTGTTTTTATTCATTCGTTTTATTTCTCTCTTCTCTTCCACATCGGTGTTTATTACTCTCGACGAGGACTTTATTAGATACTTATAGTGAGTTTTTAAATCTCCTCAGATGTTCCTGTATATTCTCCTGGCGTGTTTTGGGATCGTGCAGTGTTATCCTAATGGACTGGTCAGCGAATCGTGTGGATCTTTGATGCCTGTTCACGGGTCTAACGCTCAGACCAGCGTTCCTCCGTTCACCGTTACTGTTGACAAGACCACCTTTAAAGAGGGAGATGAAATCACAGGTGAGTGAGACTGTTATTTACATTTACAAGCTTGTACAGTTTTGGGAGGATTATATGTTAATGAACAGTTTATTTTATGGCTTATACCGTAAATATGTTGTAGTATGAAATGAAGGAACTTAATTGGCATTGCAAACTTCTGACCATGTGACCTATTATGCTGCACGATTTGGGGAAAATGTCAGTGGTGTAGTGCAGGGTATACGCAGGTATACGGCGTATACCCACTTCCTTTTCAGTCGGCATTGCGTATACCCACTTCTAAATCCCCTCTGATGCGCATCATTTAGTTGCTAATCAAATTTCGTGAATAAAAAAAAGAACACCCAGTAGGGTCCTACCCGTAACTCTAATTTGTTGCTGCAATGATCCTCCCATCGCGACGATAACTGACCTTCTCATCTGATCTGCTTCAGTAATGTTACTCAAACACCTGCTCGTCAATGTTAAAATGTTCGTGACACCAATCAAAGAATGCAGGATTTTTGTTCACAGAAGCGCGAGCCGAGCGCGAATCCCAACGCGACGCTTCACTTCAGTTAACGATCATACAGTGTAAGATTAGATGCAAGTAGCTCAAATTTACGGCTGTTTTTCAATAGACGTTTTAAATGACCGACAGAAATAATCACTTTGATTAAAGACAGTGGAAATTATAAGGTCAATTTAACAACACAAGCACCCTATTAAATATATTGCCATTATAAATATATTTGTATAACGTTTTTTCGAATGTGTTCGACTTTTCACTGTATAACTACGCTTGTCTTTGTTTGCGCCACTTGCATCATTAAGCCAGAGGGTGGCGACAAGACTGTCTTTTTGAGTGAGCCATTAATTAAATTAACAGATTAGTCCAAAAAACATAGATCAATTTAGGAAAGAAAAGTAGCTGAAACTGGAACTGGTTCTCATGTTTAAGAATCTGTTCAAATAGGCTACTTCATGCTTTTAAAGCTACTGTTGTCAAATATTTTTTGGCCATCAAAACACCTTAAAATGCTCATTTCGAGATCAGGAAAATCAAAATTTTCTCGGGGGGGCATGCCCCCGAACCCCCCTAACAATATGATTTATGGGACCTGGCACCTGGGTATTTAGAAAACCATATGTGCGGCCCTGATACGCAAGAATACTGATTGTATGTGTTCTATTGTATTCATTATACTCTATTCTATAGTCTTGCATATTGAATAGTACTAATGCAAGACTAGTTGGTAACACAGAGCGTTCATCCTTTGCTGGAACGCTTAAAAAAATATTGGGGACATAAATTAAGAGTATACCCACTTCTCCAGGCACCACTACATCACTGGAAAATGTCATATTGACCCCGTTTACACCTGGTATTAAAATGCGATCTGTATCCAGATAAGTTATCCGGATAATAAAAAACGCATGTTAATGCAAGGTGTAAACGCGTTGTGATCGGATCGTGATCGGATCTGCCTGACCACATCTGGAGGTAGTCTGGCTCGCATTGTGTCCGGATCTTTACTAGGTGTAAACGCAATCTGGTTGTTGAAACTACATATGTATATGTCACTCCTCCCAAAAATGCTAAAAAATAAACGAGTGAGAGCGTGTTATATAGGCTATGTCATGTTATAGCCTAGTCAGATGCGACACGCGACACGCATCACCGCAGATGAGCAGCTGAGCGTCTATTCAACGTGCAAACATCGCAAATAAAAGTGAAAGTAAGTCACAGACGCAGTTAACGTATCTTCAAGTAAAGAAACGAAATTATCTTACCAGGCCTGTTGCCACTCTCTCTTATTGATGTCTCTGATTTGGAAATTAGCTGATGATCAATAAAATGCCGCTCAGATCTGTTGCTTTTGTTGGCGTGCAATCCAATAAATCTGCATATAACGCAGGAGGTGAAGATCGGATTTATATCCGTTTTGCAAAAACACATTTATGTGGCCAGGTGTAAATGGAATCAGTACTTATTATCCGGATAACTTATCTGGATACAGATCGCATTTTAATACCAGGTGTAAACGGGGTGATTGCGATTATTGAGGTCAATATTGCGATATGCGATGTAATAAACAAATGTTTTAATGAGTCAACTTGCTTGGTCCTCAAGTAAAATGCACACACAGATTAGTGATAATGCTGAAATGTGTATTTCTCAACTCAAACTAGAAACAAAAACTAAATGCAGTTTTAAAACTAAAATAATATTTTTTTTTCACCTCATTTACTTACCAAGTCTTTAATTCATCTTTGTAACATAAATGAATAGCTATCTTTTAATGAAATCTGCGAGATTCATGTCCCTCCATTGACAGCTACACTGCCACTTTGACGCTTAAAAGTTCATAAAGAGATTGCTAAACTAATCCATTTATCCAATACATTTTCTAAACTAACATGGCCATTTTATATGATAAACTTTAATTTAAGCTTTTTTCACACATAAACATTCATTAATGCACACATCAGTTATGGTAAACGGAAGCTCAGCTGAAGAATGTTCGCTTGATGTGTGAGAAAATTTGGACTAAACCGCTCCGTTAATATGGATTCGTTTTTTGGATTAGAACCTTTTTAAGGGTCAAAGTGGTAGTTGCGTAGCTGTCAATGGAGGGACAGAAAGCTCTCAGATTTCATCAAGATCTTCATTTGTGTTCTGAAGATGAACAAAAGACTTTTAGGTTTGGAATGATAGAATTTTCCTTTTTGTGTCAACTATCCCTTTAACCAAACTTTTAAAAATGTACTACTATTAAGTGTTATACTGTATATTATAGATACATATATTTTAGGCTACTATATTAACTAATATAGCCTAAATATGCAATATATGTTAAATTGCCTATGCATTCACAATGCATATACAATAATACTATACTACACAATACTATACTATTCAATTAATGACTGCCTATCATGTTTTTACATGGACTATGTTAAATCACTAATATTAAAAAAAAAAAAAAAAAAAAAACATTATCATATCATAGTCATAAATCAGTTTATCTATGTTAGTACAGTGTTTGTCTGTATCTAAGGAAATTCCACTGAACTGTTTCTTCCTTTTCAGTATCTTTAAATGCACCATCAGAAAATTTTGAAGGGTTTATGTTACAAGCAAATCTAGTTGGATTGATTAATCCCATTGGCACTTTTACTGTGACGGACAGCACAGCACGGGGCCTCACCTGCAATAACGTGGCTGTGAGTTTTTCTACATTAAATTTGTATTACATTACTTTCTTCCATTACTAATAATGATAAACTACACTCAAAAATAATAATTGTGTTGTTTGACTTGAAATGTTTTATGTAATTATGTTTTAACAGTACAAAAAGTAAGCATTTATGTTAAGTTAAAAATTCTTACATCTGGAGGGTGGCAGTATAGTGTGAGCCAATTGCCATTTTGCCCGAACTTAATTTGATTGTGTTCAATCTGCTTAAATATATGCACAATTTAAGTTTACTTAATTTATTTGTGTTGGATTACATGATTGATTTGTGTTGCATTAATTGAAACTGGGTGGTGCTTGTGAGTTCCCAGCATGCTTTGCACATGGTTGAATTTAGAGAGAAGAAATGTTAAAATTAATTGTTATTCAATGTTTTTTTTGAGAAATTTAGAAAATGGGAAGACTCGATAGTGTACCTGATGACAAAAAACAAAAATAAAAAAAAATAATTTAAGCCAACTTTTTTTTTTTTGAGTGTAGTAAGGAATGAGATAGATGTATTTTTTTTTTAAATAACAACATTGACATTTGTTATATTATATTATTCAGAATAGAGCAGTTTCTCACACAACTAAATCTGGAAAGACTTCAGTGCAAGCTAAATGGACGGCCCCTATATCTGGACTTGGCAATATAGAGTTCAGGTACACATTTTAATGTTTCATTAAATGTATTGATATATAATTTATTTGTTTGGTAGTACTTAGTGTGATTTTGAATTGTTTTTTTTTTTTTCAGAGCAACATTTGTTAAAAGAAAAGAAACCTTTTGGGTTGGTGTCAAGAGCTCTGCTGTTGTGTATAATGGTACAGGAACCACTGCTACTGTAGCTCCGACTGTAAGTTTAACACGTACACCTACAAAAACATGAAATCTAGATATATGCCAATCTGTTCTCGTATGTTGTTTTATATTCAGCACAAATTGCTCTGTTCATTTCAGGTCCCATCAAACCCTGATTGTGGGAAAACCAAAGTCTGCTTCAGTCAGCCTAGCAACTGTGACCCAACTACCAGCACAGACTGTCACTTCATGGCAGTTCAGACATCATCCGACCAATCTGAAAGGACCATTGAAATGTTTGGCCAGGCCGATGGATATGTCGCCATTGGGTTTTCAGATGACCAGAACATGGTACATACTCTTATACTTGCTCATGAGATATCAGCAGGCCCAAAAGTAATCTGCAGACCTTTTCTACTTAATTTAAATGTGTAATATGTGTAAAAATTTGGGAGTGATGGGTGTTACCTGTAAACATGTCACTATGTCAGACATTTTATATTTTACCTGAAACATGAGATCCATCCGCTGAATCTTTTCTGGAGGACTACCTCTGTCAGCACTGACTCATTATTGTGCAATTCTCAACAAACATCAGCAAAACCCATATGAGATTTTATTTTTCCAGGAACAATAAGACAACATTACGTTCATATGGGTTTAAAGGAGTGTTTTGTTTTTATTTCCAGGGCAATGATGACATCTACACCTGTGGTAAAAACAGCAGCGGCTTCCTTCAAGTGCAACACGCTTATTCCACAGGAACAGTGACTCCAAATATTCTCTCACTGGTATGGTTCGCTTGCATTACTCTAGTGTGCCACCATTTCTAACTGTTGTTTCATAAAATATCATCACTCACATATATATTCTGCATGATTTACAGGGGAATGTGACTAATATCAAGACAGCATTGACGAATGGAAATATCAATTGTTCTTTTACTTCTCGTAATGCCATCAGCACAGGAAGTAGAGCAACGTCCACTAGCCAGTACTACCTCATGATTGTTTCCGGACCCTCAAATAAAGGTCAGGAGTTTATCGAGCCTGATTTAAAATCTATATGTTGTGTAAAATCAAAGATTTGAACAAAAACTGCCAAAGTTAATTCAATGTTATTTTAGTATAATTCTATACAATTATAGTATTTATTCATCTTTTCACTTTTATTTTATATTTTCTTTCATTTTCAAATTTAGATTTAATTTTTAATAATGTTATGTGCTTTCGTAATTTTATTAGTTTTTTTTAAATGTTACTTTGGCCAATTTTTACTATTATTTGCTTATTAGCATGCATATTACTTGGATATTGGCTGTTTATTAGTAATTATAAAGCACATATTAATGAAAAGTACACTTTTTCTACATCCCAATACCTAAACGTTACAACTACTATTAATAAGCTGCAAAAGTCATTGGTAATAGTTAGTTAATAGTGAGAATTGGACCTCAATCCTTTTATTTTATTTATTTTAGTTTCAGTTGAGTAATTTTAGCTCTGATTTGGGTTGCCAATGTAACATTTCTAATTTAATTTTTCTTCTAATATTTATATTTTATTTTAGTTCAGCTTTAAAGAAAGGAAAATTATTTTTTAAAGGTTATTTTAAAACAATAACAACACTGATGTAATGCTTTCATTCTGCTTTAAAATACCAAAAGCGATAGTCACAGAAATATGAAGATTGTCATCCTAAACTCGCCCTCATGCTGTTTCAAACTTGAAGGACTTTTGTTCTTCCATGAAACACAAATCAAGATATTTAGCAAAATTTGCAATTTACGCAAGGTAAGATTTTCAGTGAATAACAAACATTCCTCACAGAAGACTGGTGCACAAGACACTTTTATGCTAATCGTATTGTACTTTTTGAGCTTGACTGTCTCTAGTCAGCGTGTGCTTTCATTGTATGCACAAGGGTGGCATAAACATCTTCTTTTGTGTTTTCTGGGAGAAAAAAAGCCAGTGGTTTGAAACAGAATAATGGAGAGAATGATGAAAGTATCTTATGTCCTTTCACTGAAGAATTACCTTAATTTCTAGATAACATCCTGTTCCACACAACCAAATATGTCAGTAGCACCAAGGCTGATTTGCTGAATCCATCCATGGTCACCGCAAACAGTGAAGAATTCCCAGCAATCGTTAAAGCCCACGGTGAGTACATCATGAAACGCTGCCATTGGATCCAGATTAGAGCCTCACATCAGTGTTTCTGTGGTCCTAATGCTACTGATCTGGTTCAGGTGCCCTGATGTTAATCGCCTGGATGACCACGGGCAGTATGGGGATGATGATAGCACGCTATTTAAAGGGAGTTGCCAAGGGCCAATGTTTAGGCGGGAAAGATTTCTGGTTTCTGGTGAGTCTTTATCTGTTTGATCTGCTTCTACATTGGTTGCCATATTAATCACCTACTGTACTAACACAGTCTCATCCCAAAAAGTCATATAACTGACGTTTTGGGACGTATTTTGACCATACGTCAATATCCGCCTTTTTAGGGCCCCCTTAAACGTCGGTAGATGGCGATCCCGGGCCGTCATACAACTGACGCTTTACCTTTAACGTCAGTTAGGTGACGGGTTAGGTTTAGGGTTAGGTTTAGGTCTGGGGTAGAGTTAGGATCCCATAACCTCATCTACCGACGTTTAAGGGGGCCCTAAAAAGGCGAATATTGACGTATGGTCAAAAGACGTCCCAAAACGTCAGTTATATGACGTCTTGGGATGAGACCGGGTTGACTGTACACAATCATCAACAATGCCAAGAGGCAAAAAACAGAGAAGTACAGCTGTCAGTGTGTAAAGAAAATAATAATTTTGCTTCTCTTGTTCACATTTTACCCATAATTCAAATCGCATGTGGATTTAGGCGAATACATTTGGCTTTTATCCAACTGCATTCAAGCTATACATTTTTTTAAGCTCACGCATTCCCTGGGAATCAAACCCATGGCCTTGGCATTGCACTTTAAAAAAAAAACACTTTTCCTGATAATTTACTCACCCCCATGTCATCCAAGATGTCCATGTCTTTCTTTCTTTAGTCGAAAAGTCGAATAAAGGTTTTTGATGAAAACATTCCAGGATTTTCTCCATATAATGGTCTTCAATGGGAACCAAACGAATCAAGGTCCAAAAGACAGTTTCAGTGCAGCTTCAAATGGCTTTAATCAATACCAGACAATGAATAAGGGTCTTATCTAGTGAAACGATCTGTCATTTAAGAAATAAATAACAAAGTTTAAGTTTTATAAGCTCAAATGCTCGCCTTGCTCTGTTCTGTGACTCTCCTGTTCAAACTCGTTCATCAAAATGAACAAATCTTTTTTCGAGTCATGATTTGAAGGGTCCTAGATAAGACCCTTATTCGTCGTCTGGTGTCGTTTAAAGCCCTTTGAAGCTGTATTGAAACTCTCATTTGGACCTTGAACTGTTTGGTTCCCATTGAAGTCCATTATATGGAGAAAAATGCTGGAATGTTTTCGTCAAAAACCTTAATTTCTTTTCGACTGAAGAAAGAATGACATGGATGTCTTGGATGACATGAGGGTGAGTAAATTATCACCAAAAGTTTTTTTTTTAATTTGAACTACTCCTTTAAGGCCATTGCTCACTGAGTCCGAAATTTTCGTATGCGTTTTTTCGTATTTGTGATTCGGTGGCTCTGAATTGTCAAAACACCATTCAAACTGCTTGCCACGGATGCGGAAAACGTCGAAAATTGAACCCGATTAGTTTTTTTTTTTTATGACGAATGAAAGTTTCGGAGGCAGTGTGCAAGCATCATTGATATAACGTGAGGTCGTATTTATTTTTTAACGTGCGAAAATTTCGGACGTGAATTTTGCAAGGGCATTTATGCTTAAAGGGGACCTTTTATGCACTTTTTCAAAGTCTTGATTTTGACTAGAACAGGTTTTAATTTCATATTTTAAATTGTTGGAGCAATGTTCTCTGATTGAGCAACCACATCTAGCATGTTTCGGAAATGTCATCCCCCTTATCATATCAGTGAGTTTCAACACGGTACTATTAAAACTCGACCAGGTCTTGCCCTTGTTTTGTGTGACTTGTACATTCCCAGGAGAAAACTCAAGACTACAATTGAGGCATTTCAGAGAGTTCAGAATCAGTGTGGACTGATGTAGAGAATAGGTGACTTTGTGCTTTGTGCAGACCTTTTTCATACTCAAACAGCAACATTACTAAAGAAAGTTGAATAGCGTTAATGTCAACTGGATCCGGTTTGTAAAAATATGGATTTTGGATTTTCATTGTTTTTTGTTTAGACTATACCTGTACATGCCAAAAAAAAAAAAGAAGCTAAACAAAGCCATGCGGGCCCCTTTATCTAACTCGTCATTTCATTTGTAAAGTCAATTACATGTCATGTTGACATATGTTTCATCAGCATGACAGTGGGAAAAATTCTTTGATAAATGCTTTGCAGTAATACGCATGTGTGCAGTTAGTGCAAGCAAGATAAGATAAGAAGCAAGTTATGGTGTGTGAACATCACTTAACAATCTTTTATTGCATTATATAACGCTTAACGGTTTACAGCGATATAACTTTTATACAACAGATCTATAAATGCAAAGATAATATCGAGTAACTTGCGTTCAGCCCAATAGAGTGCCGGAGTGATGACATCACTTTATAGGACAACTCGGAAGCTAGCGGCGCATGGGTTCCCTCGATCGAAAAGCTATGCGTTTTCCCCATAGACTTTTGGAAAATCGCAAAAAATAAGATCTGTGTTCAACAAAGAGTTGTGACCCTTACATGTTTTGTCTATCAAGAAAATCTTTACAAGTTAATCCAAAATGTATACATTTTGAAGCTTATATAAAGTTTAATAACAACACAAGCAGACACAATAAAGTTTAAAAAACCACAAGCAGGTTTTAACCGGTGTGTTTATGTCATAGATCAAAACGTGATAATATTTAGAGGCTTTGTTCACCACAGACCTTATTTCAGGTGATTTAGCAAAAACCCATTCAAAAATCCCATAGGCTATAGAGCGAGGTGATAACTTCGACACTATCAGCACTCTAAAATAAATCTACTGTAGCTAAAGTACGTTCAAAACATCTATTTTAATACATTTTCATTTTGAATGTACTAAAACTGGTTTGATTGCATTGCATTATGTAATGCTGTTAAAAACATAACCAAATGATTGAAAATAACTAAATATGATTTATTTGTTGTTCCACAGGCCCACGTGTCTCTGATGATCCTGTCCGTCATCGCCACAGCAATTGCATTTATACTGGTGTTTTCGTATGCGCAGGATTGGGCTGGGGTGAATAACACACACACACACACGTTAATTTTTTAAATGTTTTTGAAAGAAGTGTCTTGTGCTCAACAAGACTGTGTTTTGTTTAATTTTTTTTTTAAATAGTAAAAAATTGTGAAATTAACTATTTTCTATATTAATATATTTTCAAATGTAATTTATTTCTGTAGTGCAAAGCTGAATTTTCAGCAGTCTTCAGGGTCACATGATCCTTCAGAAATCATTCTAATATGCTGATTTGCTGCTGAGCCAAATTGTTATAGGAATAGTGGAATATATACAGTATGATTTTGTGGCTAGTTGCTTAAAAAACAGGAACACCACAACATGATGACAGACACTTCAGTAAATGAAATGACATTAAATTTGAATAATTGGCAGTAAAAACATGCTGTGAAAACACTTCCACACAGTTATAGTATATGAGATATATCCATATAAATATATAGATATATCCGTGTTTTGTTCTGACACACTGTGATCTGTGTGTGTAGGGAGCTCATCCTGTCCTGGGCTGTATAGTGATGGTCCTCAGTCTGATTCAGCCCATAGTCGCTGCTTTCCGCTGTGAGCCGCAGCATGAGCGGTGGGAGACTTCTCTTCTCTAATGCAGATATAGGACATGGAAAGGCATGAGTCACGCATTATTGTTAATCTGATGGTTTTCTTTGCAGGAGGTTTATTTTCAACTGGGCCCATTCCTTTACTGCTTTAGCTATCAAAGTCCTTGCAGGTATGGCCACAACTTTATTACCTTAATCAATATCTTCCATTTCCTCAGATGAAAAACAATATCTGTTTTTATTCTGTGACAGTTGCTGCAATTTTCACTGGTCTGGAACTGTTTGAAGAATATAAGACGGATGGATGGATGTTGAAAGTTATGGGAGGTTTTATTACCTGGGAGGCTCTGATATACATTCTCCAAGATCTTAACTTTCGCGCCAGGAAAAAAGGTAATGCTGCATTCGCACTGGGAAAGTTACTTGAAAGTACCAATGCTGTAATTTGAAAGAAGCATAACACCCTTTTTATTTATTTATTTTATACACTACTTTACCTTTTAAAAGTTTGGGGTTGGTAAATTGCATTTATTTGATCAAAATTACAGTAAAAACTAAAATATTGTGAAATATTATTACAATTTTAAATAATTGTTTTCTATTTTAGTATAGTTTTAAAATGTAATTTATTCCTGTGATGCAAAGCTGAATTTTCATTCATTACTCCAGTCTATAGTGTCACATGATCCTTCAGAAATCATTCTAATATGATGATTTACTCCTCAAGAAACATTTCTTATTATTAGCAATGTTAAAAAGAGTGAAATTGTTTGATGAATAGAAAGTTCAAAAGAACAGAATTTATTTGACAACAGAAATCTTGAAATTTTGTAACTTTATAAATATTTTTACTGCCACTTTTGATAACTTTTATGTATTGTATCCTTACTGAATAGTAATTTTTTTAATAAAAAAAAAACCCAACTCAATCTTACTGATCCCAAACTTTTGAACAGTAGTGTATATTTATGTTTGTATATTATTATTTCCACTTTTTCTAGGAATTACGCTTTTGGAAATGATTATCTGAAAATGTAAACAATCCAATGCATTAAAGGTTTATTTCACCCTTGTCATTTTATTTTAGATTCTGAAATTTGCAGCTTTGGATCGGTAAGTCCAACTTTAAGTCTCATCATATAGATCATTCAGTAGACTACATACTGTAAATAAAAGGTGATGTTTCATGTTTTAAAGTAATATATTTGTTTTATTTTTGTTAGATGAAACCTGAAATAGTCCTGCTTATGGTGTTTTTGTTGGGAAACCTGGCCTTCTTGATAGCACTTCTTGTTGGAATAGGGACGACTTAAGTTCACCTAATATGCATCGGCCTTCCTCACTGGTTGAAGCAATTTTTTTGACACTATCATTGTATAAGTAATAGTTCTCATCATATGACACATATATATATATATATATATATATTATCTCTACACAATTTTTTGTTCATTTTTAAGCTATCTTTCTGTGCCAATATCAATTACAGATTCACCATTGTGCCTTTGAGTGTAAGGAATATGTGAGTTGCTATTAGGAGAATGTTCTTGCAGTGACTGTCAGTTGCTCACTGAGATGGTCAATAGTTTAATCACCTCGGTCCCTAATTACAGAGGTCAGAAAACATCCAATTGTGTTTTTTTTTTTAAACTTTACAAATGACTTTATTAGCTGTACAAGTATTTTTATATATTTGTATATACAGAGAGATTATATTGTGATTGTAACTTAAGTGTATATGTTAGCAGCTTTCATCCACTAGATGGCAGTGTCATGACAGTTCTTTTTAAACATCCATGTGATGTTTTGTTGTGAATTCAGGCTATTCGAGGGAGAAAATGAACTCTCCGATATTTATTTCGATTAATGTATGAACCATTTTGTTTACTTTTTGGATTAATAATTGCTAATTTGCTCATGCTAAAATGTATGAATGAATGATGAATATTAACTGAATGACTTGTTAAACTGGACCAATCCATTAGTCACAAGTAGCCTATGACAGAAATCAGGAAGTGTTGACAACCCTCCTTTTAAAATTGTTTCCCCATGTGTTTAATTTAATAAAATGAATTAAGTTTCTAAAGAGCTCTTAAAATGTTTTAAGCCTAACCGTGTTTGCATCCATTTTGCCTCTTTAATGTGGCATATTTCTGTGTAAAACAACATAAGAAAAGCAAGAAAATCAGAGAACTGGAAAAGATTTGAACCATTCTGAATAAAGTGTTAAAAGTGTCCCAAAAGGATTTGATGATGTCAGCAAAAATAAAGATAATTTCAGAGGCGGAGAAAGCTGTTCCATTTTCATGAAAAATTGTGAAAACTATTTAATATGTAAAAAACATGCACTGATGAATTGTTTGCATTAAAAGCAGAAAAATTTTGAACAATTTATGCCTTCACTTTTCCTCCCTGTCTTGATGAAACTTTAAGAAGGGAAAAGAAGACTCCTATTACAGCATGGTTTGATGTTCATATTACACACAGAGCAGAGCGTGGTCGTGTTCTGGTGTTGATTTAGCAGCTTGTGTGAAGTCAGCTGCTTGGCTTTTATCTTTTACAGTGTTGTGCCTCATGGTTCTTGCTGTTTCAGCACAGGCCTCCTGGTGTTTGGCTGGTAAACGTGGAGGGCAGTCGTGGCAATGAGGAAACACAGGAAAAAAACGCAATACTAGCAGTCTGCTGTGTGCCCGATTCATAGGCCGACTGAGTCGGGGTCAGGGCCGGCCTTTCAACTTGCTTTGATTCAGAGTCTCCTCTTTCAAAATTCACCACAACAATAAATCAATAATATTTTATATTGGTAACTGGCTCGGTTGCTAAAAAAATTAATACAGTTTTGTCTAAATCATGAAGTGATATTGACTTCTGAATTGTCATTTTCAGGTGGAACGCAGTTGTCACACCAGTGCTGTTACCAGTCTTATATTAGCCTAAATCTGTACCTGTTACATTTGCCCACTTTTATATATTTTTTATTAATATTTTAGCTTTTATTTTTACAGTAGGCTATGTTTTAATTTGTTTAATGTTTTTATTTTTGTCATTTTTATTCATTTATTTCCAGTTAGTTATTTCAGAGCTTCAACTTAAGTTTAACTTTATTAACTTAATTTAAATTTTACAATATACTCGTCTTCTACCGTTACAGTTAACATAATAACCTGATACAAAATCTTGTGCTTTCTGATTTTTGCCTGATGAAAACCTGATAAACTGCTTTTGAATTAATTTATCAGAAAATAATACATCTCAACGAGTTGGCCGACTCGCGTTTGCCTGTTAGCCGACATATTGGTCGCATCAATTAAAAAACCAGAGTGAAACTTTGGCCCTGCCTAATGAAACAGGACATCAAAATATCACAAATTACAAGTAAATTGTTTATCTTTATGCAATGGTTTGTGGGAGTTCCTCAATTCTCATTTGAATCCCTCACTGCTTTGAACTTACCTTGATGATTCAGTGAATTGCAGTGTGATTCATGAGAGACTGTCTGAATGATGTCCATTAGCATGAAGGGTCAGTGATCCGGAGATGCCCTCAGCATGCCCCGGGCCCCTGGACTTGAATAGAGGCAGGCTAGCGACGCCTGCAGCATGTTTCTGAAATGCTCACTATGATTTGTTAGATGTATTTCCCTAAACAGGGGATGTTTTTAAGTTGTGGTTTGGAGGATTACATCCTGCTTGTTTTCATTCATCCAAATGCAACTCGATGAAAACCATATTAGATTTAATGTATATTTCATCTATGTTCCAAAAAATATTAATTAATAATCACAACATTAATCTGATATGAAATGCACTTGTTCAGATATATTTCTGGCTTTTGGTGGAGATAATTTTCTTGGCCGCACAGATTAATCCAGTATCTGAAGTTTATCTTTGGAAATGTCTTGTTGGAGATAGGGAAAGTTGCAAAGCAAAAAAAATAATCTGTTCTCTACAGGAATTCTGATCACCATTGACTTTCATTGAATGAAGAAAAGCTGGGTGAGCATCCTGTCTAACATCTGTTTTTTTGTTTGACAGAAGAAAGAAAATCATACAGGTTTGGAATAAAAAATAACAGAAATTTCATTTTTGGTGCACACTCTCTACAGTTCATTAAATTACTTAATCGTTTTAAAACATTTTTGCTGAATCATTTACTGAAAACCAGTAAGTATTTTAGACTCACTAAAGAATAACTACAGTATGACTCTGTCTGTGGTTTTGCAAGAGCCGGTCGTTCTGATGTAATGTCTGTAGCATTAGGTGTGTCTCCCCATTACTGCTGATATGTGAGCAGAAATACTTTATCCCACTCTGAGATTTTAAAGATTTAGTTTCATCCTTACTAAAAGATACAATCTACCATTTACAAAGTACATTCAAATTGGTGATCAGAGACTGTGAAACCGACCCTATTTTGTTTTCCATCAAACTGTAAATCATTAAACGGGTGTTTTTCGCCACGGGAACTACACCACAGAGTATGTGCCCAAATGAGATGAATGTTGAAACTTCCTCTTGCACAAAATAAGTTTCTGTTCCTTTAACTTAACATGATGTTATCTCTCCATATCCTCTTGTTTAGGTGAAGTTATTTAAATTCATATCACTAAACTTGCAGCTCAGTCGAAACTACAAACTACAGACACATATCTGTTCATAAAATCTATCTATCTATCTATCTATCTATCTATCTATCTATCTATCTATCTATCTATCTATCTATCTATCTATCTATCTATCTATCTATCTATCTATCTATCTATCTATCTATCTATCTATCTATCTATCTAATCTATCTATCTATCTGTAGTACAAACTACAGACACATATCTGTTGATAAAATCTATCTATCTATCTATCTATCTATCTATCTATCTATCTATCTATCTATCTATCTATCTATCTATCTATCTATCTATCTATCTATCTATCTATCTATCTATCTATCTATCTATCATCTTTCTTTCTAGCTATTCTATCTTTCTTTTAACTTAAGATTTCTTTCTTTCTAACTAATCTTTCTTTTAACTTTTCTTTTTAACTTTTCTTAACTAATCTTTCTTTCTAACTAATATTTCTAACTATTCTTTCTTTCTAACTAATCTTTCTTTATTTCTAACTAATCTTTCTTTTTTTTAAAAAAAAACTTTAAATTTTTGAAAACTTTTCAAACTTCCTAGCTTTCTGGTCCAAACTTTCACAAGCCAACTTTAAGTTTGGCTCGACAAACTTTTTCTAGTTTCTAGTTAAAATGGTTAAGGCCATTAAAAGACCACTAATTATTTTACCATTTTTGCAAGTGTCTTTGTGTTTCTTCAGAGTATTCTCTCTTCTTCAGAGGATTACAGGTGAGGGATCCTCTCTAGAGCCGAGCTGCACTGAGAGGCAGATGGACCAGGACAGGGCAGGCAGCTCTTCTGGTGCTGAGGAGTTGGCACTCACTGTGGACTTTTTGCCAAGTAAGAAATTTTCCTGAATCAGCATATTTTGTTGCTAACATTCTTGTCTGGAAAATTGAGTCCTAACCCTAACCCAATAGGAAATGATAAGTGAGAAACACTGATGTAGAAACACCTAATAAGCCTAAACTTAACATAAACTGTAAACTTGTCCCTCAAATCTAATTGGTTGATTGGAATGTTGATCCAGGAACATGTACTTGGTGAAACGTCACGTTCACTGGAGGGGAGTTGGCACTGCGGCCCACCTCATGTGTTTGAGGACACAGCAGGTCTCAACTCCTGGAGTGTCTTGGCCAAGTTCTTCTTTTCCTGGTTCAGATGCCCTAGAAAACGAGTATGAAGGAACAACACTTTGTTTGGACACTGGTTTTATGAGGTATTTTTCTCTTAAACAACCCATGGAAACACATTTCAGCACATCTGTTTGTTTGATTTCATATTTTACACATAATTTAACACATTAGTGATTAACACTTTCCTTTTAAAAATAAGGTTCCAAAATGGGGTTTTCACAATGATTTCCCCAAAGAACCTTTAAATGGTAGGTCATTTTCGGAGAGGCTAGCAATAGCAATCTTTGAAAGCATAAGATACTAGCCTTACTGGTTTGGGTTCACGCAATCACGCCTCATCCAAAACAAATGAATGTAAATTCGAGTCACGAACCGCTTAGAGTATTATGTCATGGGTTTCCATTTCTTCCAAATGACAGAAGTTTTGGTGTGAATGCGGCACGGGCTGTATTTGTTTCAGGAGGAACTGTAAAAGGTGGCTGCTGTTCGATGACTGACGTCTATTTAACTCTGCATATAAAACCCGCAGATGAACTGTGATGTGGTCCTATGCCTCCTAGAAGTGTATATAGGCTACTTGAATTTTGTTGGTTTAAATATCGCATTAAAGGTGGAAAGAGATCGGATTTATCTTGGATTAAGTTTCAAAACGTTACAATTTAACACGTATGTGTAGATGTTTTATAGTACACACACTGTAACCTCAGTTATGTCCTGTTTTAGTTTCGTTTTCACTCTGTTTGATCGTTTCCCATTTCCCTGCGTTCCCTGGCTGTTAATTAGTTCCCACGCCTGTTTCTGTGCTACTCGCTAACCCTGCTTCATATAAGTTTTCCTTAGTTCTTTATCCGGTCTGGTAAATGTTTAATGGCTGTGTTGTGAGTATTCTCCAATTCTGTAGTATTATATTCAGTTTATTTCACCAAATCTTTTGTGTCGTACGCTTCCCTGCAGCCTAACGTGACACACACACAAATATATAATATATAATACAAATATAATATAACATTTTTGCTTTTCTTCATGTTGTGGCATATTGAATCTCTTTTTACACAGTCAAATTTTGTCTTCCTTGAGCAATACTCATTAAAAATACTTACAGTCCAAATTTTGAGTTTCTGTTTACTGAAATGGAGCATCAGAGGCCCTGAAGACAGTCAGGCCACAAGCTAAGTCTAAACGCTTTCACAAGGAAAATGGAATCTAGAAGGACAATAATACATTTTTAGCCTTTATAGCCTAATTTATGTAAGCCTAATTATGTCAGATACCTTAAACAGGATTCGATGTATCATCACTAACCTGGCAATGGTAGTCATGCTGTACAAGGTGGGAGCACTGTCTGTGGCCAACATTGAGGTGTCTGCACTTCTTGCACAGACAGGAAATCATTAACTAAAATGCAAAGTATAAACAGTAAAAACTTATTTTTGGTATCGGATGCAAACTGCGTTGTAACTCATTTTCTTAGGGGTCTTAAAGCACTTCATCTGAGTGTCATTTATGCCAGTGCTCTGGACTGGTTTATTGTATAAAAAATTATGATAGAAAAAGGGTTCTTTAAATTATAAAACACTACATTTTTTATGAACTATCAACTTCCAGAAAACGAATCCACTATCCACTATTTCAGAAAGATGTTTTGTGATGCTGGGTGGATGTCTCTTCACATCGACTGCACTCACTAAGTTTAGTGGTTTAAATGTACATTTTATTTGTAGGCCTACAAACAAATAGAAAAAGTCAAAATAGAAGAAAAAAAATAAATCTCTTAAACTAATACTTTGTTGAAACACCTTTTACCTTTAATACAGAAGCCAGTCTTTTTAAAGAAGAATTTTCAAATTTTCCCTTGGCTTCATGTTAGCTTGTCCTCCCGTGTGCAGGCCATCTGCGACACCAGACTCTCATAACCTGATTCATCAGATGCATGCTTTCAGAACACAGGCAAATTTTTAAAAATGTCTTACTTTATTTAAATGCATAATAAAAATATACCTCGCTGCCGGATCTCCCTATGGGTATCTCACACTGTCACCCCTCTCTCTTTCTCTTTCTTTTTTTCTTTTTGCTGTCCTGTATATTACTGTTAAACATGTTGTCATGTCACATTATCCACACCCCTGACCCCCCTAAAACAGTTCACCCCACATAGACCCAGTGGTCTTTTATAGATTGTAGTGTATGAAATGAATGGTTATTTCCTATTGGTATCAACCGTTTACTTTCCTAAGAGTCTATATCTTAGAAGGACAGAACAAACATTATAATGGATGTTTTTAGCCCTTAATGGTTAGTAAATCATTTTAGGTACTCAAGGCTTTAACTATAGTAATGTTGTACTTACAGTACTGTAACAACAGAAGTCAGTCATGAGTATGTTTACAATAATAGCTCAACATCGTACATCGTTTGATTTTAGACAAGGGTAAGCCGAGTCAAACAGTAGATCCAGTCAATGTGAAGGGATATTAATCCATCAATAGAGGGAGCACTTCTAAATTAGTGTTTTTTTTTAAAACCTGACAATCAAAATTTTGAAGATTCAATTTTCACAGATCACAACAGTATGTAAAAATATTTGAAATAGATGCGGTACTTTGAACTTTCTATTCTTCAAAGAATCTTGAAAAATGTATCCGTCTCCACAAGAAAATTGCAGCACAGCTGTTTTCAACATTGAATCAATGAATTAATGAATGAATGAGGCATTTACAGTATATAACGCTTTCATATGTACCACTACTGTACACCCAAACCACTTCACGATCATGTTAATTGATTATAATTATAAGTATTTATTGAGCAGCAAAGCAGAATATTAGAATATTTCTGAAGGACCATGCTCTTCTTTGTCATCACAGGAATAAATTGCACTTTAATATCTATTTTAAATTGTAATAGTATTGCAATATTACTGTTTTACTGTGTGAGCAAGAGACTTCTTTCCAAAACAATTTAAAAAGTCCTAAACTTTTGAACGGTGTGTTCATGGCAGCTCTTTGTTTATTTACTTGCCTTGTGGCTCACGATTACAGACCTGTGACCCTTGTGACTTTCGACTTTAGCTGTCTCTATTATATGTTCATCTTTGTTTATCGTCCGGTGCTTTGCCCCTGTCCTTGCACAGCTGACAGCTCTATGCCCGAGAAACCCTATCAGATGTCTGGCGCTGTTCCTCCGGGGGTCTCTGGTTATTGATTTCTGCAGTGGACTATTTGCACTGCACATGGATCAATACTTCTGCAAATGGTTTTTAAACTAAAATTATTTCATCTAGATATTAGTAAAGGGCCATTACCTTTTTTTTTTCTCAGAAAGCAATTTGCTGATGTTCAATTGTGCGTATAATTGAACTATTAACTATATCGAAATTATTTGACTTCATAAAGGCCTAAATGTGATGCTTATTATTTTATAAACATTAATATTTTGGTAAAAAGTGTGTATTATTAAATAAGTTATACAGCTGTTTAAATGTTAATTTAAACACTCTCACTCATGTCGTTCTGAACCTTTCTTCTGTGAAAGACAAAAGAAGATATTTTGAAGAATGTTGAAACAAAACAGTTTTGGGTTTCCATTGATTTCCATTGTATGGACAAAACTACAACGGATGTCAATGTGAATGGAAACTGTTTGGTTATCTTCTTTTATGTTCAGCAGAAGACAGAAATGCATACAGGTTTGGAATGACATAAAGGATGACCGAATTTTCTATCTCTTTAACTTATATTGAACCCCTAATATACCTTTTTAGTAAGTAACAATTGACTGTGTAATCTTACAGACGTTTGTATTAAGTTTCAAACACAACCTTGATCTTTGCTTGTGAAATATAATCATGATGCCAGTCATCAGGTATTGTCACCATATGCAGTGTCGTTAGCACGCCGCGTCTGGCTATAAATTACCTACACAATGCAGGTCATGCAAGGATGGCGGTTATTGGAATGGCAGCAATGTGGCAGAGCGCTATAGTCTCTCTCTGGGCATTTGGCAAGTGTGTGACGCTTTGATCATCTGTCAGCTCAGAGGGGGCTATCTGCCTTGTGCCAAGTCCCTAAAATTGTGGAGGGAAACAGAGATAGACATTGGCTCCAAACATCCTGCATTCTCCACTTCCTTCCTGCGCTGGGCCACATTGTCAAGCTTCCTCTTTCTCTTCCCCAGCCAATCGCAAAGCATTGCTTTACAGATAAACCCCTCCCACCATGTGGAAACAGTCACAGTAAGACTGATTCGTGCTATTACTCAGTCTGATAGTCTCTCTGGGGATTGATCTGTGATTGATGGAGGTGTCCATCCCTTCCAAACCGGTGTTAAATGGGATAGCAACCCAACCTGGGTGATGAGTGAAGCAGCATGGGTTCAGGAAATGTGGTACGCTGTAGCATCTGCGTCACACCAGCCGAGCTCCCCCCGGTCAACCCTAAAACAGAAGGAAAATAAATAAAGAATTCCACCCAGAGCTTATTAGTCTCCTATCACATCTTAGTTATGACAGACAGATGGTTTAATTTACTGTCACGGCACGCTCAAGACCCCCTGGTCCATCGTCTCTCTCACGGCAGCCTTCTAAAACATGGAAACATCTTGGCTGGCGTCTGTTGAACATGTAAATAACTAATCTAATCAAGTCAATTCAAACACATTAAAGTCAGCATAAAGAGGATGTTCTACCAGAAAGATTTGGAAAGCGAGATGAAATCACAATGACATTTATTTATTAATAGACCAGAAAATGAAATCAGAAATATTGGATGGTAAAGTTCTTTGGCGCAGGCCCCGTCCGTAGCATTCGGAGGAGGTGAATGTTCGCGTCATCATCTGCTTCCAGTGATTGCACTGTAAAAAGGTTGCTGTAAATTTTACAGTAAAGCTGCCAGTAAGTTACTGTAAAAGTGTTTACAGTATCATTACTGTAATTTCAGTTACAGTACAAGTACCATATTTTAAGTTCATTCATGAGTTCAACTACTGTATTTTTATTTACAGTATCAGAACTGATTTCCTATTACATAATTTGATTTTTTTATGATTTACAGTAGACAATAATTACGATAGTAAACACATATTTTCCTTGGCTATTTACAGTATTATACTGTTGGCACATTTATACTGTACATATTACAGTAGCCTACAATACTGTTCAAATGACAATAATCCGTTACAGAAAGACCAGAAAGTAATGAGTGACATAATATTGAGTCTTCCTGGCAGAACTTTACACTAAAGCTTTCATTTATGATAGTATTTTCTTCCCTATTGTGATGTATCCAAGAGAAATGTCATCTTGAAGAAGAAAAATTTGGGGTGGGGCTTGATATTGTCTGGAATTGATTTGATGGTTCTCTATTGGTCGATCTCATGTGAGTGACAGGTTGTCCCGCCCTCTCACCAGTAAACACATCATCAAAGAATAGATGAGATGCTGCTGCAAAAGGAAGGGGAAGTTTTTTGATTAAAGATTATGAGGGCACATGAATAAAATAGAACAATGATATACACGGATAAATAATTTATAAATATTCCACTAAAAAACAAGAATTGTCAATTTCGATTTCGGGGTGCGTACAGTAATTGCTGGAAATGTTATTTCTGCAGGCTTAAAGGCCAATATTACTATTTTAATTTTTAATTTTTATTTAATTTTAGTTCTATTCAAACAGTTGACTTCAGTGCCAAAGTGTGACCATGCATTTTCATTTCATGATTTCTAATGCTGAAGTGAAATTGCACATTCTTGGTAGTGTTGAATATAGATCTCCTTGAGTTCATCATGACAGGAGTAGAGAGACAGAAACAGGATATCCATGACTATACATCATCCTGTTTCACTACTGCTTATCTGGAGAATGCTCTCTTCAGCCAACACTCATTCAAACTTTACTGAATGTAAAAAACTGCAGATGAGGTGAACAAATAGGCCTGTATGTCTAAATATTTTAACGTTTTAATATGCTTGGGATATGTAAATGCGAAAGTGATATGGTAAATAATGACAGAACCTTTTTTATTATAGGCCTGCCGTCCAATATACACATAAGTTGCGTCTCAAATGACACACTACACTTACACTACATACTCTCTTGAGTAGGTAAATCTTTTGAGTAATTACTTCACTGTTGCTAAAAAAGTATGTTCTATTTAGTATGAACGTGTGTAATATGTAATCTGGACGTACTACTACATTTTTCATGTTGCCCTTATCACATGAACTATACCAGCTTCAGTTGCGTTGCTTCACTGCCATTCATAAATCCTTTCCCGTGGCCTCATGGGATAGTAAAGTGTCCATATGCACACTTCAAAATCTCGCTGGAAGTAGGTGATCTGTGTACTTTTTGTCTAGGCTACTTTTAGGAGAAGCCTACAGTGAATTCAGACATACTTCTTTTGTCACATTTTTCGCCTATAGGCTAGGCTATCGGATTTTCTGATGCAGCATCTATATTTGTTTCTTATTTTTTATACTATACGTTGACATGTTCATTGTTTGTAATGTGACTCATAGAATCAAAAAAATAATAACAAACAAACAAACGAACAAACAAACAAATAAATAAAATTAAGTGTTCCACACTTGTTTTTCTTTTTGATCCGTTAAATTAGTGCATCACTTTTTATTTTTGGAATTTTCGGTGTGAATACATTACTTGCGTCATAATGGCGTAGCGAACAGAAAGCGCACGAGCAGCCGTTGCTGTGGTTACTTCGTCAGGCGAAAGCAACGTAGTTAGTGAACTTTGGCTAGCTTGAAAATCCATTTTGTTTGGTCACTGAAATGCTTTTTAAAAACTTTTGAAATATATTTTATTTGTAAAAAAAATAGCTTACTTAGTTGAGAACCCTTCTACTTTTTTGTTTTGATAATCCACCTCACAATTTGCAGCCTGACGTAGCTACTGTAATTTTGCGGCCACTATATATTACGTCCTCTGGGTGTTCCGGGTGTCAAGTCAGCAGCGCAATATACGGAACATCTAAAGCAGGAAGACACAGCGAGAGAGAGAGCGAGAGGGAGGGCGCGGGGAGGGGAGAACGAATAGAAGAGGTGAAAGAGCGAATGAGGAGAGCAGCAGTACACGGATCAGTCACTCTCCACTGGTGCTCCAACCTTGGAAACACCATCCATTTATTATATCGCCCGTGATTCTGCTATGCGCATCGGATGAGGAGACGCCAATTGCGCTTTGGTTTTGGATTGGTGTTTAATCTTGTTCTGTGTATCGCTGGACAGGATGGAGCATTGGAGACAGTGTGCATTATGGCTGATCAATTGTAAGGTGCTGCCACCGAACCATCGGGTGACATGGGAGTCCGCTCAGGTGTTCGACCTGGCGCAGACCCTGCGGGATGGGGTCCTCCTGTGCCAGCTCCTAAACAACCTAAGACCCCAGTCCCTCAATCTGAGGGAGATCAACCTGAGACCACAGATGTCACAGGTAACGTTAAGAGATGCACGAAGACAAGAAGTTGTATGTTTACTGTAAGAATAGAATAGACTCAATAATAACAGTTAAACGCATATGTTTTTTTGGAAACATACGATGTCATGTCTATAAAAAAGGTGATGTTACTGCTTTATAGCTACTTGCACGTGAAATATTTTGCAAAAGAAAGTTGATATTTTGCCAATGCTGTACCGTTATTTGTGTGCTGAATTCCGCCCCCTATCGGTGAATGTGAGCAACGCAGTAACATTATGAAGAAAGATTCTTATTTTTTAAAGCACACTCAGTAGTTTTTTCTTCATTTGAAACGTTTTACAAAGGAAACAGTACCTTTAAAAATATGTTTAAAATAATAATAAAATTCCAATCACATAATAAAGTAAGAATTTGAATTATGGTCGGCTTTTCATGGACACCAACATGTTGAGGTCACATGACTAGCTGGGGTACATAATTCAGTTGCTTCTGTTAATATTGACAATAATATATGTTGTAAACCTACTTTCAGCCAGGGTTTAAGATGCTTTTCAAAACAAAACAATACAATTATGAAGTAAAAACATAACTATTATGTTAGTTTAACACAAACATAAAATAATTGAGTGCACCTTTAATTTAAGATTTTTCCTTTGTAGTCAATATACAGTATATGTGTGTGTATTGTGTATCAGTATACATATTCATAATAAATACAGACATAGTCAGGATAAATATAAATATAAAAATATATATGCACAGACTTGTATTATGCAAACACAAACTTTTATGCTAGCGATTAATCGATTTGACGGCCCTAAATTGAACCTAATAGGACATAGTGCTTTTTAATGCATTGTTTGACCAAAACCACGAATCTACAGCTTTTTGGTTCCGGTCAGGATCAGTGTCAGATGAAAGCTGTTTTAGTCTGGTCTCGTTCGCTGTACTCTTGTCAGGTGAGAACAGGATTAGTTTCAATGTCTGCAGGAAGCTGCTTTATTGAAAACAGTGGCCTCTAAAATGTGTCTGTGAAACACCATCTGCTCAAAGTCTGGACTTGATTTCATGTCCTCCTCACATGAGGTGAAAGCTGTCATCAACACAGTGACATTTCATAGAACTGACAAATATTCACAGTCACTATTAACAAACCTTATTTTTAAGCACACGGATGCTCAATAACTAGACGGGCACACATGCACTTTGCATTACATTTGTCAATGTGGCTCAGTCACAGTGAGCGGATTCCAAAAAAAGTCAATAGAATCATTTTTTTAGTTTTCAAAACACAGGCCTTGTTCGGTTCACTGGTTTACTGACAATTAAAAACACGATGTTAAATACATTATATAAATATTCTGTGGAAGTTTGATATATGATCAAAATGACAGCAAATGTCAATCTGGCTTTGAGGCATCCCCTTGCTTCTGGTTACATCAGACAGGCTGCTTTGTTTTCATTTGGTTTGTTATATCATAGTTTGTTTGTTTTTTATCTGATGATTTTCATCTGCACTGACATGCGTAGATTTGTTTCCATTCACCAAAGAAAGAACTCCATAGTGAACTAACATATGCAAAAAAGGGAAAGAAAATGAGCAAATGGTCTGTGTAAACCAGTGTTTTGTGCGTGGAGGTGAAATTTCCATCTCTAAAGGGCAACATCTGAATCCTTGCATGAATTATTCATGACTTTTTTGGCAGCTATTTTATCAAAGACTCATTACAGCACATGGGACACAGACGCAGCCGTCCCAGGGGAACATATCAGACAAAAGCAGTGATGAGACCAAACTAAAAGCTGGAGTCCCCCCCCTCACCTCATCAGAGCACCTCCAGGGCCCAATGGGCACTTTGGTTTTCTCTTCACCCCAAAATAGGCGTGTAATTAAAACATAAAATATTGTGAATATAATTCGTCCCTGAAATTTCTGCATTAATGTTGATGTTCGAGGAAAGAAAGGTTTTTGTGGGATGGAGGGGTTACACTATTTTAGACAGGCAATTTTGAGGAAGATACCTTGAAACTAATTATATCTATATATGTACATATGTGTAATTGTACTGCCATTCTAAAGTCAGGGGTCGTAAGATTTCTTTAATACTTTTTAGACGTAGATTGTTTACATTGTTAATTATTATATTTTAAATAAATAATATTCTTTTGAACTTTGTATCCATTAAAGATATATTTAACTGCACAACTGTTTTGACGGCTCCATATGCTTTTGAATCGCTTTTGCTGTAATTTGATGTCATAAAGTGATTGGTCTGTGCAGTGCAGCGCTGGTTCAAGTTGAACAAGCCTAATAGCTGTTCAATTAAAGGTACAATATGTAAGAATTTTGTAATAAATGCAGTTGTGTACTTACAATATCCTAAAAGCCTTCAAAGATTTTTTATTTCAGAGAAATTCCAATTTAAAATTTTTTTAAAAATTACCTGTCAATGACGCAATATCCGCGTTATCCTCGGTTTCGATTAATACTGCTATAGGCATGACGTAACCATGGCGACAGACGTGGACAACTGCGTAGTGCGTAACATTTAGTGGCACGCAGTTCTTGTTTCTTTCAAACAAAGACCATGGCAAGCAGACTTTGGGACAAACAAGGAGAAATAAAATGAGGATCAATATAAGCGTGGCATTTTTGAGATGCCGAGAGATCCACGTCCGCGACTAACTTGGACTTGACGTAGATTCACGAGTCACGACTTGACAGCTTTATTAGACAGGTGAGCAAATGTAAATAAAACAAACCAATGTTATATAATGTTAGCTCAACATGATGAAATGTTAGAATATGGTCAACTGTTATTGTAATGTGGATCTAGCTTACTGCTAGTTTCGTATAGCAAACGAACTAACACGTAGTATAACATTATAACTTTCAACGCACATTTAAATGTCGTTTAGTGTGATAATGTAACGTTAGACCAAGTGAAGCAGTGTTGCGTTACCTCACAAGTTTATACAGTATGTAAGCAATAAGGTACGAGAGGCTGTGCTGTATCGTGAAAAGTAACGACTGAAGGGCATTGTTAGACATGACGCGAAGCGGAGTGCCTGCAACCCCTTCAGCCGTTACTTATTCACGATACAGCACTTGCCTCGAGTACCTTATTGCTTTTATAAAATGGTTGCCACACAATATCAAAGTAAAAAACAATGTATTACTGCAACTTTCTTGAAGTAAAATCACTAAAAGCCTTCCTTCCGCTAGAAAAAATAGTCCCTGACCGTGAACAGCAACAACGTTCCAATGTGTAATATGCAGGAAAGCTCAAATAAAAACAACATAGAACTGCAGTGTTGCGCAGCGATCAATAGAACCGTTGGGTGAATCGGTCATAGCCGTGTTTTATTGTGAATAAAGCACAGCTCTTGACCAATCAGAATCAAGGATTCGAACTAACCGTTTTATAATATATATATATATGATGGCAAAGTTAGTTTTCTGATGGCCTAAATAGGCTATTACAATAATTACACTGTTGTTCAAAATTTTGGGCTCGGTAGTACCAAAATACCAAAATACCGAGGTAGCCCTCGGTTTTGTGTGTAGCCTACAGTTAAAATAGTAATATTTATTTTTCATTTTGGTTTTTATTTTAATTTATTTTACAATTTATTTATATAATTTAATATATTTTATGAATAATTTATTATTTAATATATTATATTATATAGGCTTATCACCATCATAGAAATGAAACAGCAGTCTGCGGATTCTATTTGGGCCTACATATAGTACAGGTTTAGAACACAGTAGCTTTATGGGCAGGTTTGAAATGTGGAAGTGCAAGTTTGAGGAAGCCACAAAGCCAAGTGCCTTTCTCACGCACTGCGTTGATCAGACAGTGGCTGGGTAATGGGTGTCTTTCGTTTAACATGTGCACTTTTGTGAAGAGTGGAAGGAAATGGCAACAGGTGTTTGGCAGGGCGTCAGAACTTAGATATCAACAGATGTCAGTGAGAGTAAATTTTGTGAGGTTTAACTACAGTACATATGCAAATACTGTATGTAACGCTTCTACTTTTGTTACTAGGTACATAAAACTTAAAAAATAAAAAGCCTGGCAAGTGAGTATTTCACACGTTCATTGTAATGCCTGATAGTCACTGTCTCATCTCTAGGTTGTAGGGGGAAACACGAATGTTGACGCCCACTTGTTGGGCAGATAGTTTCCGAGCATTGACGCTCGCTGGGGAAATGAGGAAATGGGATGGAGGAAGGAAATGAAACTAAACGTCTTCTAAAGACCCTTGACTGAGCCACGGTGAAACATCAGAACCTCTTGTGGCTTAGATCTGTCTCTTTTTTCAGTGAAACAGTCAAGCAACAAGCTCTTGTCTGAACACTGTCTCAGTTTTTTATTTTTTTTCTGTAATACGATGTGATTTACAAAATGTACATGACAGATTCTGGGCCGTTTTTCAAATATATTCTTAAATTTTTTATGATTAGTGTCCATGCCATGGAGAATCTGTCCTCCTTGAATAACACATATAGTGTATTTTACAGTCTGTTAAAAGCTCCATATGAGACCCTAAAGGGGTCAGAGACTGGTCAGAGCATCATATGTGTGTGTTTGAATGTTTGAAACAGCCATATGTTTTAGTTATGTTACAGCTTCAGGGTTGTTTAAGTAATTCTCGGTGTCAGACTGTGGATTTGTACATTTCAGATGGGGGGCTAGATGCGTTGGCGATATAGCGTACAAGAGGAATAAACTAGACATTTAAATTTTCTGAGGAAAATATGATTGTGCTTGCTCATGCAAAAGTCGCATCATGATGTCAGGGCCTTACTGTCCAGTTCCCTTTCGAAGGGAACTCAACAATACGTCATTGACGCATTGTCTCGTTCCCTATTCTCAGGGAACATAGGTTACAGTCGTAACCTGAGACGTTTTGGATATGTGTTGTGAGTGGTTGTCAGTAGAGCAGCACAATCTAAATTACAGGATCTCAATGTCCTGTTTGGTTTATAGATAGAAATTGCTTGTGCTTGATAATTAAGAGAGTTAGAATTTTAAAAATGATTCTGATTTTAACCGGTAGCCAGTTTAGCGAGACAAGAAGGGGTGCAATGTGATGTAATCGAACCTTTATCTGCCTGTCAACCTCGCAACAGCATTTTGGACCATCTGTAGACGCATTAGAGAGGATTGGCTTACACACCATAGTATAAAGAGTTACAATAGTCTAGACAAGATCAAATAATAGACGATTGATCTGTTAAAAAATGTTTTGCATGTTCAATTACACAGATTACCCAGTGTTTTTAGTCTCGGAGTGTATCGGTTCCCGAATCGCAATAAATACTGCTCTACACAAATTCATCTCTGCTTATAATGTGTTATTATTATTATTAATTTGTAGGAATATTGATATATTATCAGAAAAGTTTTGACCAAATTGTGCAGCCCGACAAACAAGCACAGCAAACCTGTTTTTTTTAAATCCACTCTTCAACTGTAGAAAAATCACACAATTTGATTTTCCCCCCAAATGTTTTTGCTCTAAAGGCCCGTTCATGCCAAGAATAACTATAACAATAAAGATATAGTGCTAAAAATCATTCTAAATATGAAAGAATATAAAGAGTTCACACCACAACGACAATGGAACAGATAAATTATATAATTGGAATCACTTTCAAATCTATTTTTTTCAGCTGATGATGGATAAAAACATTGACAATCAATCAGACCACAAGCAGTTAAAGTGGAAGATGACAAAACTACAGCGCTCCATTAATAAAGTTGATGTGAACGGGCCTTGTCAGCCCTTTACTGACTGTTGGTTAAAGGTTAAGGCTAAGGTTCTCTGTGTGGATATGTACTGTTAAGCGCATTATTTAAAGCCTCATTCATGTTAGTAGCACAAATAGTACGGTGTTACATGCCATCATTTAATACCCAGGCTTAAAGGTTTGTTCATATCCCTAAAGAATGTTCAGTAACACTGAAAGTCACTATATCACGCTACACGAATAAAACTATGCACAAACAGCATGTCATCATGCATATTAATGCACGTTTTCAGGAGGCACAAATCTTTGCAAGGTCTAGTAAGTCCAGTCAGATTGCTCTCTCTCTCTCTCTCTCTCGTTGAAACTGACCTTTCGTTCTGTCACCAAGGTAACAGGCTCTACTGTAAGTGGTTGGGGATCAGGATGAATAAAGATGCTCTCTATAGACAGAGTGAATCACACATTTACAGTTCAGATTTGAACTGCACAAATGGATTTTTTTGTGTGAATTATGCTGGTCACCAAGGGACACGTGCACGCATTAGGATTTGTAAATGAAGGCAGACATTTCCATTCTCGGGCAGAGCTCTTTTGTTGCAGAAAATCCATGATTATTATGTTTGGAAAACCTTCCCAGCACTCTTATGAGATTTGAATTGTATTCGGGACATTGTAAAAGCATTTACCGTCTGCTCTGATGCCATTAAAGTGAACAGAGATGGTCATTAATAAGGAGATTTAATTGCAGTATCCAATTGTGCATCCATTTAAGTGGCCAATAAAACAGCAATATCCTATTTTGTGCTCACATGGCAGAATGACCTTTTTGATGATGACTACATGTAGAAAGTGATCAGTCAGCGATGCTCACTTAAATGCATGCACACATCCTGCAGCTGTACTGCAACCTTTACTTTAGAGTAGACCCTCAGCGGAGCAATGACATCACAGCGTACAATGAAATGGGCATTATCTTGTCTCAGTCAGGGTAAAAATAGCCCATAAATGGGAGCCTGAAAAAATGCAGTCAGTGGCTCTAGAAGAATTTTACCAGGATGCCAGAGAAGCACTAATATCAAATTACATTTAAAAGTGCTGATGCATCTGTAAATTGAAGCCCCTGAGATAAAATAAGAGAATTGACATTTTGAGTGCAGTTAAAGTGCATTCAGACACACAATGTGCCAAAACTTATCACATGAATTGTCATAGATGACAATTTAGAAGTACAAATTGCATAGAAGCTTAATAGACAGGTTTGAAATGTGAAATGTGGAAGTGCAAGTTTGAGGAAGCCACAAAGCAAAGTGCCTTTCTCCTTTAGAAGTACAAACAGAGCCCGTCTAACGGAGATCCTTGGCACTTCCTATTAGCCCCGTTGTGCATCACCTTGGTTGCAGTTCCATTAGAATTCCACTGGAGGTGATCGTGGGCAAGTGCAGAATGAATGGGAGTCTATGGGGCTAAACGGCTAAATGTGTCTCTTTCACCTGCTTGTCAAAATATCAAAATAGATTTTATTGTTGATATAGTCAATATAGATTATAGGCCAAAAGTCGAATGAACGAGTACTTATGTCCTTTTGATTTCTTACAGGCTAGGCTGTTGTTGGCCGGAACACGCTAGCATTCTGCTATTGTGTGACGTCATCACATTTTTGAACGGAATTTTAGAAAAGATAAGTGAACTTAAAAATGCAATTTTCAGCTGAGTGTATTTTCGTAGCCCTCCCTTTTGAATGCAACTTTCAAATTACTTGACAAAAAATTACATCCTGAGAAAAGTGGATTTTTGGGGGTGAAACCCCATTGACTCCCATTCATTCTGCACTCGACCGCGAGCGCCCCCGCATGGACAGAAACACGTTACTGCAGCCAGTCCACAACCCGGAAGTAACCAGCCAGTGCCAATAGGCTCTATGCACAACTTACTTCCGCATTCTGTAAAACAGGTCGCATCGCTTCCGGTCCAGGTCTTTTGTATGTGCTTCATGATTTTTTTGCGGTTTTACTCAAGATAACTTAAAAGGAGCGAGCAAAGATTTGCATAACCAATGTCCCTCACATGTGCAGATTGATATTTAAACGTTTTATATTTTTCTTCTTCACAGTAAAGTTTAGATATTTAAATGGAATAAAACGTCAATAACAGAGTGAACTAGTTAGGTTAGCTGATTACCTTAAAAATCCATAGATATCGTAGTCAGTTCTTACGGCCGTTAACACTTTCTCTGACAAGCGGATGCGATGAGACCTGTTTTCCGGTTTGGTCACGTGACGCTCGACATAAAGCCAATTCTCTTCAATTAGACATTCTCTGGTACAAATTACACTGGTACACAAACATAACCTGGTATGTGCCCTACAGCATGGACCAGATTTGTAGTCTAAATGTGCTATGGTACATTTTATGGGACAGTACATTATGCACATTTACCAGTTAGACAATACCTGAACTTTTATAGTAAATATTGTTGAAATAGTAAGTAAACTTAATTTCAGTTAACTATAATCAAATGTCACTTTTTCAGGGTGATAGGTATTATTACAAATCGAGTAATGTATCATTTACAGTAAAACTATTGAACTATAATATAATTTTAAAATAATTCATGCGTGTATTCAATGCATGTACTTTTATAGTAAAATATTAAAAGACATCTAGTAAAAAAATGACATCACATTTGATTATATTTAATTGAGTCTTTTTTACTGTAAATGCACACGCATGTCATACTATGTAATCAAAATAACAATAAAGATAAGTGTGTTTATGTGTTTGTTTAATTTAGAGAGTGGTGTCCAGATGTGTCTATTTCGTGTGAGAAAAAAGTTTCTTTTGATATTGCTTTTGGGTTATTTACAATGGAAGGACCATGGTGCATTGTGCGAAACAGTATTGGTGTGTTTTTTGTTACATGACATATTTTGTGCTGTTCTTCTGTTTGTGGTAGCACAGGCTGTGATACTGACCATCTCTCACATTGCCCTGACGGTTCACTTCTCCCAGTGTGGTGTGCAGTAACCCGTGTGTGCACTGCCCTGTGAAGGGCAATTCACCACGGATCTGCCAGTGATGACAATTTAGCCACCAGCTAGTGTTTATCCTCTGCCTCTCCTGTCCGTTTTACCCATGTGCGCTTTAGAGCAAGCATCCATACTTAATAAGATCAAACTGTTGTTGCATCGGAAATACGCCAAGAAAATCTATAGAATGCATGTATCCAAGGTCAACATCGATTTCTTGGGGGTTAGAATATGAGACTGCTATGAGAAAATGCAACGCACAGCTGAAATATTTCATATAGAAATCCCATAAGATGCTAACACAAGTGTTATCTATCTATCTATCTATCTATCTATCTATCTATCTATCTATCTATCTATCTATCTATCTATCTATCTATCTATCTATCTATCTATCTATCTATCTATCTATCTATCTATCTATCTATCTATCTATCTATCTATCTATCATTGCATGCATCATCATTACATACATCATTACAATTGCATTCAAATTCAAAGTGCAATTTTGTATGCTGTTTACCTCTGTTCAAATTCAGGAGTTTAATTACAACATAAAAAGCATTCCCAGTTGAATTCTGAATGGCGCATAACCCCTCTACTCCACCATTGTTGTTAGCATCGATAGTGCTAAATGGAGATTTTATCAGTTGTTAAGCGGCTTTGGAGAGCATTTACAGACTACGTTTACAATTCATAAAACCACTGCAATCCATATCACAGATGTCAGATAAATAGAGCTCATAAATGTATTGAACACAACACAAGGCATATTTTGTTGCTACTGTAGCATGTCCTGCTGACTGTCAAGTTGATGCTCTGGGTCTCTTTCTACCCACAGTGCTCTCTTGCACACAGTTTTAATAAAGCATCTTTGCAGACTGATGCTTCGTTGTTTTGACATTGACAAGACAGCTTGTTTGGCCGTCTGCTTGGTTAAACCAAGGGTAGTAGCTGCTCACAGCTGGTGCCCTCCACACAGGACGTAACACTGTAAAAGTGCCCGAAGCCACTGATTTACAACACCGTTGAGTTCCTTATTCTTCTGAATGAGATTTTTTTGTGCCGTCGGAACCTTCCTTGTTAAGAGGATGTCAGGACTTTCCTAGAATCAATTTCAGTGAATAATTGTAAAGCTACAGCCTTCATCTTGAAACCTTTACTAATGTGAGCACTCTGCCCTTGGACTTTAAAGGAGCCATATAATCCACGTTTTATAGCATTTTATTATAAATTCGGGTTTCTTGCACTAAATGAGTTGCAAAGTGCTGTAGTTTCATTGTCTTTCAGACACATGTTGTGTTTGCTACTGTACCTTTAAGACGTCTGCTTGTGAAATAGCTCTGTTATGATTAGCTAACCTCTTTGCATTTGGAAACTACCAATAGAATTGACATTTTTGCTACCAGAGAATTGCTGCGTCTGAAATTGAATACTTCCCTACTATTAGCTTGCGAAAAACACTACGCCAACAGAGTAGTATGTCTAAAAACATATTCTAAAAACTGTAGGCGAAAAATGTCCAGGATGACCTACTACTTGACCTACCATGACCTACCGAGGGCATTAGGGGCCGCAGCGAGGGGACAACAACCGGAACGAGATTTCAACCGTGGGGGTTCGACTTTTTGCTAACCCTAACCCCCCTATCGCAGTCAAATCAGCTTGTGGTCACACTGTAAAAAAAAAAAAAAGTTGAAACTAACTTTTTTAAGTTGTACGTAAGGCAACTTATCGCATTTTTTTAAGTTGGCTCAACTTGTTTTTTTAGTGGTCTTGACAATAAGTTCAAAAGAATACCTGATACTCATGAACAAAATTAATAAGTTGATTTTAACTGGAACGAATTAGTTGAGTTAACTAAAAAAGTTGAATGCGATAGGTTGCCTTGTTTTTTTTAAGTTAACTCAACTTGATCTATTTATTAAACCCCAACCCTAATCTTTAAGTATGAACAGGTCAACAACTTGATCTGAGCCTGTTTTAAGCAGTCATTAGCTTTGCAGAAAACAATATGTCATGCAAAATAAAAAGCTCTCAATTCCCATACTCTATATCACACTCTTTTACTTAATCCATACATTTTTTTTATGGTATGTCCCTTTTAAATCTGAATCAGTATCTTCAAAGCCATCTAGCTTTCTGTTACACACATGGTATTTATTATGGGTGAAATGCTATCCATTCAGTATTAGTCTCAGTACGCCCTTCAGGAGAAGTAGGGAAAGATATCTCTCGAGTTTCCCGCAGAGATCCGACTGTGCAGTAGCAGTATCCACCAGGATAGATGTGTTAGGTTTAGCAGGACGGGTCCGAGGCAGAAAACAGCACTGAAAGTGTAGGCACATCATGTCTTAAATGTTTGTCTTCATTTTACTCTGTATCGCTCACTCTTCCTCCTGTTTCTATCTAGCTTCCTTCAGACCCTGCAGGACTCCTAAAGACTTCAGGGCAACCGCGAGATGTGCCCTTCTGATAATGTGTTAAAACCAAACAAGTGTAAACAGTCAAATAGATTTGCTCGCTGAACATTTGCTTGTCTTATCTGTGCATAAGTGCAGCCCTAGGCCTCTGGTTAAGTCATCTGTAGAGGGGGAATGGGAACTGAGAGGCGGTGCATGTGTCGCTTTTGATCTGCTTCTCGCAGATAAGACTTATTAGTTTGTATGCAAGAAAAAGCATTCCTTATGAATTTGCCAGACTGATGTTTTCTACACATTAAATGCCAGAGGACAAGTCTGATTTCAGGTTGAGGGTTGAGCGTCCTTGCTCTCAGAGGTTATAGTTTTACATAATAATGCGAGTGAGCACTTTGTGTTTCATGAAATCACAGGTGCAGCACAAAACAAAGAGACTCTTGATGCTTTCACTTCCTCTTGTTGCTTAAAATAAAAACTTGGCTTTGAAGCAAGATGTCAAACTCTTTTACAAGAGCCTGACGGGCGACGCACGGCCACCGACAGATGGCGGGTGATAATATAACTGGTAGAAACGGACACATTCTTGTGAACGTGCCCAGCGAGAGGGTAAAGGTGCTGATCTGCAGACCATGACGGACGGGACATCCATTAAGATTATAATCAGTGTTTTCTGGGTTATTGAGAGAACAAATTGCTGCACTGTTGTTGATGAAAATTTCCTGTGTCTGATGTCACTCAGGCATTTTGGATATACTGGACTTGGAAATTACAGATATTAACTTTACAACATCGTGGCCGCGGTCCTTAAAAGTCTTAAAATATCTGAAATAAAGTTTTCCTATAAAAAAGGATTAAAGTGTCTGAAATTTAGGTTCGATGGGTCTTAAATATTTCTGGTCACATTACCTCTAAAATTTCTCCAGTCTGACGGACACAATGTCCGTCAAATAACCAGTGAAGCATTGAATCGCCAGAATGATTCTGATTTTATTACATAAACAGCGATTGATAATGGTAATGTATTTCTGGTTGAGACTCGCACTGCCCGTCTTTTGTTGAGGAAAAAAATGTTGTGTTTTTTTATTTAGAACACAAATTTTGCTGAATATTCTCACGATTGCAAATGTAACATTGATTTTAGTTTAATAAACAAGTAGTTAGTAATAAATTACTTCAATTACTTACGTTAAACATTAAATATTACATACACTGTAAAAAATATTTTCAAGATTTGTTATCACAACATTTATCACATACATATTAAATAATTTATTTAGTTCAGATAATTTATTATTTTGAGTTTCTGATGATTAAATCAATCTCCTTCGTTGTATTAACTCACTTTTTCCAGTTCTTAAAAACTTAAAATTTTAAGGCAACCAGGTTACTTATTTTTTTAAGTGTTTTTTTTTTTTTACAGTGTATACTTTTGTAATAATAATGTGTATTTCCATCACAGGTTTGGTCTTAAAACTGTTCAACTCTATTCAATTTATTAACAGATACATATTTTGATTTTAATAATTTATTAGTAAATGTTGAAATGAACAGTAACTGAGATTAAGAAATGCTTTAAAGTATATTCATCTTTGTTAGTTAATGATAACAAATGGAACCTTATTGTAAAGTGTTACCTTAGTTTTTTTTAAATTAATGTTTTATTAATAATTAAAAAATACATTGTATTTTTTATTATTGGTTTTAATAATAAATTAAAAATGAATAAGGGATCATTTAAATAAACCATTCTTAGTTATAAATGACTGGTGCAGGTGTGTGGTTAGTATCCGATGGTTAGTATTTTATCTTTTAACTGTACGTTTTTTTAAAATAATAAAATGCAATAATAAATACTGCAGACTTGTATACCAATACTTAATTATGTAACATTACTGCAATTGTTTTCACTCAAAAGACCAAAAGAAGTCAAATCTTTAGTATGATTCAGTGAGTTATGGTTTTTGATAGCTTGTAGTTGCCGTGGAGTTTTGTGGTCAGATGATAAGATTCTGGATCTAGAGTTCTGATAAAGTATCCGTTTTATAAGAGAGCTGTGGTCATGAGTCAACACAGGTGTCAGCTTAATGCAACAGCTTGTGTTTGAGACTCATCTCATTTCACTTTTATAAATGAATGTGTTTGGATGTTTCGCCAGTCGTTTGCCGTTTGGTAAACTCATTAGTCATGAATCAGAGCAGATATCACATGA
>NW_024121166.1:10409824-10459179 GCF_016745375.1 Pimephales promelas
TCGCTGAACATTTGCTTGTCTTATCTGTGCATAAGTGCAGCCCTAGGCCTCTGGTTAAGTCATCTGTAGAGGGGGAATGGGCTGAGAGCGGCGGTTGCATGTGTCGCTTTTGATCTGCTTCTCGCAGATAAGACTTATTAGTTTGTATGCAAGAAAGAAGCATCCTATGAATTTGCCAGACTGATGTTTTTACAACATTAAATGCCAGAGGACAAGTCTGATTTCAGGTTGGTGAGCGTCCTTGCTCTCAGAGGTATAGTTTTAACATAATAATGCGAGTGAGCACTTTGTGTTTCATGAAATCACAGGTGCAGCACAAACAAACAAGAGACTCTTGATGCTTTCACTTCCTCTTGTTGCTTAAAATAAAAACTTGGCTTTGAAGCAAGATGTCAAACTCTTTTACAAGAGCCTGACGGCGACGCACGGCCACCGACAGATGGCGGGTGATAATTAACTGGTAGAAACGGACACATTTCTCTGAACGTGCAGCCAGCCGAGAGGTAAAGGTGCTGATCTGGCAGACCAGACGGACGGGACATCCATTAAAGATTATAATCAGTGTTTTTCTGGGTTATTGAGAGAACAAATTGCTGCACTGTTGTTGATGAAAATTTCCTGTGTCTGATGTCACTCAGGCATTTTGGATATACTGGACTTGGAAATTACAGATATTAACTTTACAACATCGTGGCCGCGGTCCTTAAAAGTCTTAAAATATCTGAAATAAAGTTTTCCTAATAAAAAAAGGATTAAAGTGCCTGAAATTCAGGTTCGATGGGTCTATAAATATTTCACTTACACAGCTAAAATTTCTCTCCAGTCTGACGGACACAATGTCCGTCAATACCAGTGAAGCATTGAATCGCCAGAATGATTCTGATTTTTTACATCAGCGATTGATAATGATAATGTATTTCTGGTTGAGACTCGCACTGCCCGTCTTTTGTTGAGGAAAAAAATGTTGTGTTTTTTTATTTAGAACACAAATTTTGCTGAATATTTCTCACGATTGCAATGTAACATTGATTTTAGTTTAATAAACAAGTAGTTAGTAATAAATTACTTCACATTACTTACGTTAAACATTAAATATTACATACACTGTAAAAAATATTTTCAAGATTTGTTATCACAACATTTATCACATACATATTAAATAATTTATTTAGTTCAGATAACTTTATTATTTTGAGTTTCTGATGATTAAATCAATCTCCTTCGTTGTATTAACTCACTTTTCCAGTTCTTAAAAACTTAAAATTTTAAGGCAACCAGGTTACTTATTTTTTTAAGTGTTTTTTTTTTTTACAGTGTATACTTTTGTAATAATAATGTGTATTTCCATCACAGGTTTGGTCTTAAAACTGTTCAATCTATTCAATTTATTAACAGATACATATTTTGATTTTAATAATTTTTAGTAAATGTTGAAATGAACAGTAACTGAGATTAAGAAATGCTTTAAAGTATATTCATCATTGTTAGTTAATGATAACAAATGGAACCTTATTGTAAAGTGTTACCTTAGTTTTTTTTAAATTAATGTTTTTATTAATAATTAAAAAATACATTGTATTTTTTTATTATTGGTTTTAATAATAAATTAAAAATGAATAAGGGATCATTTAAATAAACCATTCTTAGTTATAAATGACTGGTGCAGGTGTGTGGTTAGTATCCGATGGTTAGTATTTTATCTTTTAATTGTATGTTTTTTTAAAATAATAAAATGCAATAATAAATACTGCAGACTTGTATACCAATACTTAATACTGACTTATGTAACATTACTGCAATTGTTTTCACTCAAAAGACCAAAAGAAGTCAAATCTTTAGTATGATTCAGTGAGTTATGGTTTTTGATAGCTTGTAGTTGCCGTGGAGTTTTGTGGTCAGATGATAAGATTCTGGATCTAGAGTTCTGATAAAGTATCCGTTTTATAAGAGAGCTGTGGTCATGAGTCAACACAGGTGTCAGCTTAATGCAACAGCTTGTGTTTGAGACTCATCTCATTTCACTTTATAAATGAATGTGTTTGGATGTTCGCCAGTCGTTTGCCGTTTGGTAAACTCATTAGTCATGAATCAGAGCAGATATCACATGAAATAAGAAAGGAGAATTAAATAAATAACTCTGTGGTTAGTCTTGTTCTCCAATGTGGTTTTGTAGTTATAGTTCTCAAATGCCTTGATTTTTCATTGAATTTAGGAATGTTTGACAAAAATATTGAGTCATAATCATTTTTAATCTGGTAAGGTGATTTTTGTAAGATTTAAAAAAGTTCTCTCAGACAAAGAATGTAGAATTTAGAATATAATGTAGAACTCGCAACCCTCTCAAAACACAAATTATATAACTTCCTCTTCTTTATGTTATTTGAAAACGGACTATTATTTTGATGTATGCATTGTTAAATAAAACTGATGTTTTTATGTAAATACGAATAGGATGCATGTATAGAATATTTAACTTTATAATGGCATAGTATAAAAAAATCAGTTTAAATATATTTTTATGACTGGCTATGATCATGTAAATGCATGTGTATGTACATTAAAATGTTTTTGATTAAGTTCATTAGTAAAAATTCACTTGAAATAAATATATGGTAAGAACAGGCTTGTACCCACTTCATCAGATGTTGATATAAAATGGTACTTAAAAACCAAATATTAACATTAAAGGTGATTAAAAATGCCTCTTTAATATAACATATGACTTTCGTTTCTGTCTAGTTCCTCTGCTTGAAGAACATCAGGACATTTTTGCACGCCTGCTCAGAGATATTCGGGATGAAGAAGAGCGAGCTGTTTGAGGCTTTCGATTTGTTTGACGTTCGAGATTTCGGAAAGGTAAGATACACTTTCACTTTCAACTCGAAGTTACACAATCATTTTGCGCTCGTCCCACAATGCACTGACATATTTGCTGTTTCTGTTTCCAAGCATCATCAAAGTGGCATGATTTCAATTTTTCTTGTACCACAGTCATCCGTCACAGTTAATGGTGTAGTAGCTTCAGATGTGGTAAAGGCAGCTGGGTTGTGTTTGATTTTCCTGACATTAGCCTGTGCGCTGGCTGTGTTTTTTGTAGCGTTGTGTCTCAGTTGATTATGTTCCGAGATGCTGATCTCTTCATCTGCTGTAATAAATAGTGTCTGCGTCTCATCCTGCTTCTTATTTAGTCCACTCTTCAGCTTTAAATTAAAGATCAGTGAATGATGGCAGGGGATGTGGCACGATTGTCTAGAATCTATTAGATCTTTAAAAAATTAGTTTGCTTGCTTGTTGGATTGACTGTATGTGGGCGTAGCTGTGTCTAGTTTTAACTGTGCATTATTATTGTGTATTAGAGCATATTGGCCCTGGCAGATGTTTTGCCCTAGGCTTGGTACTGCACTGATCAATATAGTCAAGAGCCCCTAAATCCCAAAGGGTCTCCTAATGCAAACTCAGCGACCTCTCAGTTCTCTCTCACCTGCTGTGAAACGTGAGCAGCAGACATTATGAGTGTTGTGTGATATTGTGAGAGATCATTTAATATTTCTCATTTCTCAGGGAAGTAAACATGTAAACAGCATGCCATCAGCTATAGCTGGTTTTGATATGGATTTTGTTAAAGGCCCCCTGAATTTTAGTATGAATATGTTAACCTTGAGGTTATGAATAAGCTGTTGTGTTCCAGAACAATGGCAAAATTTCAGCCCGGTCTCATCCCAAGGCGTCATATAATGACGCTTTTGACATTTCGTCTATATCCAACGCACATGGCACCCTTTAGCATCAATACGAGACGCAGATATATATGGGCCAGAAGGCGCCTCCTAGTGGTCTAACCCTAACCCTATCCCAGCCCTAAACCTACCCTTAACCAAACAAAACTCTGTGCGTGTTATATTGACGCTAAAGGGTGCCTTATGCGTTGGATTTAGACGAAAGGTCAAAAGCATCACTATATGACGCCCTAGAATGAGAATGCGTTGAAAAATCGCATTTTTGAGAGATAAGCATGCAAAACTTGAATGGATCACGGATTTTTATGATATCACCTCGGACGTCAGCTTCTCATCACATCTTCTGATGTCCCTCCCCCTATGCTTCCACCTGGGCAAAGCGACCGGTGTGGTGAAGAGATGAGTCCCCCTGAAGAGATGGGTCCCACCTTAGGACCCCATAGTATGCCAGTAGTATGCCTGATCTAAATATGTTCTCACGATAACTTGATAAAAGCAGTTTGTTGCCATTAAGCTATATGTTTATTTGTTTAGCACTTTTCAAGTAATACATTTATTTGTTTAGCGCTTTTCATAGTAGGTTGCGTCAACAGCAAAGGAGAAAGTCCGCGAAATTTAATTATTATTAGTTATTGTGTCATGAAATGTAATTTTAAGAGTTTTTAAGAATATAGTTGTTTAAAGCTCAAATCTGTGGTTTATTTATAAAGATTGCGCCTTTTTAAAACATTGTTCTGACGTTTTCGGAGTTGTCAGAACCAGGGATCAGCAGCACATCTAGCTAGCCCGCCTGGAACAGCCTTAACTCGGCTAGTCATTCTGACGTTTGCCGCGGATAAATGCTATGCTACTATGTAAGCTAACTAAAAAACAATAAGAACGAGAAATGTTTAAATTTACAATCTACAGCTTCGGTTATATAATAGTATATGAAACATATAAGTTAAAATACATTAATGACTCCTTATAACGTACTTCAAACGTCTCTTATAATAAACTGATTTTCTCTAATTTGTAACCAGGCACTAAAGCATTTACCCATAAAACTAGCTTTGAACCAATTGGATCGCTTGGGTCCTAAGGTGGGACTCATCTCTTCACCACACCGGCATTGACATGTCACAGAGCAATATGGGTTGAAGATGTGTGTTGGGTTGCTCAAACGCTTGAGTGTTATTCGATTTTCCGAGGGTACGATGGTTAAGAATGAAATGGCTAGAATTTATTCACACCTCTACTATTGAATCTAACATATCATCAAGTACGAATTGCAGTCTGTGAGGTAAACTAAACGCTATTGGCTTTTTGAAAAGGGGCAGGAGCAATTCAATATGTCTTGCCTTAGCTTCCTGTTTTAGTGGAAACTAGCCAACACATCGTACAAAGCTGCGCGCTCCAAGGCACTTCAGTGGGTCATGGAAATGGACAAAAAATGCAACCCCTGCTGCGTCCAAACTCATTTCAGAAGGCTAATGGAGTGACAAAATCGACCATTTGACTAAACGTCGCTCGTTTGAGGTGTTACACCTCCCTATTTATCCTAGTATGCTTTAAAAATAGACGTGGCTTCAAAGTTCAACTAAATGTTTCCAGCTAGTTAGAGCTAATGTGTTTTTTGGCAAATAAATATTATCTTTGTTGTGCATGCAAGGGGCTCATATACGCTTCACCCTGCAATGCAATGTTTAGATGGTTCACTATCAGACATTTAGTAGAGCTTATGTCATCTGATCTTGTCCACAGCTGCATCCCGTGCACGCACATCTGTTGATTCTTTTATCTCATATTGTCTCTGTGTATGTATTCATAAGCACAGAAGGGGAAAAGTCTTCACACACACATTTAGACACTCTGTAAGACATCACCAAATTTTTTCCACATGACTGACAAAACATCTGTCTCATTCTTCTGACACTCGCTGTGGGCAAATCTGCCAACCCTTGTTTTATCACAAGTGTAGCACAAATATTGTTGGAAATATGAAGTGTGGAATAACATAACGTGGATACAGTAGGTCACTGTAAAATAGCTTCTAAAATAAATATATTTATCTGTATCAAGTTTTCACGAGCAAATTAGAATGTTCACTGAAAATTAAATAGATCTCCACTTAAAAATTTCTCACGTTTTCTTTTCAATTTATTTTATTTTCCATCTTTGTGCTGTCCGGTTGCCTGGTGTGATGATGTGTTTTCTCACTGACTGATAGATTGTAACGATTGATCTCCAGTAATAAGCTTTTGTGCTGCAGGGCTGTAAGCTTGATCGATGTTTGTCTGTATGTTTACAGCCACAGTGACAGCTCAACTAAATCATTCCATTCATAAACCTCCTCCTTTCTCATATATCCATCTGTCTTATCTATTCATCCACTTATTATCAGAGCAGAAACGTAATCTCTCTTTACTAAATGGCTAATTATGACTTATTATTTCAATTATATGAAATGGATTTATTGCCAAGTTAAGTAGCCTAATATTTATCAGGTTCATTTCATGGAAAATCCCCCTGGGGCATCATGGGGAAAAATTGACCTTATTTTTGTAATACATGCTATTTTTTATTACTGTGAACAATTCACTAGACCAATCTTCTCTTTAATTCTAATGCAACTAGTGTTTTTTACTAGTTTTTTATTCTTTTTATATATATATATATATATATATATATATATACTGTATATAATATTATATTTACCCATATTAATGACCCTAAATAAATAACAACTAATGGTGACTTTAACTATTTTGCTGCTGCTCAGAAAAGTTTTTTTTTCCATGTAGAAAATCATTTGGTCTTAAACAAGCAGTTTTAGGGACTTACATTGTATGTCATAACTGGGAACTTTGCCTACAAGCTTTATGTGATATATTGTATCCCATGATGTTATTGAAACATCAGTCATGTGATCCCATCATCAGCACTTCTGTTCTATTCTGAGCCACATGCTGCTGACAAATGAATGGAAATAAGTTCAAATATAAGTTCAAATATTTGCTTCTGCATTTTCACTGCACACAGGCTGACTTTGCAAGTTGGAACCAATGAGTACAGATTAGGTGAAGTTCTCCTTAATGTCAGTTAGTTTGGTGAACCTTGAGTGGTGAAGTGACAGAATTTCCTGAGGAATTGTGTTGAAATTATTCAACAGTAAATCTTGTTTGTTCTTGTAAATGTTGTCCCAGACAGCAAACTGACATTGAATCAACGTGGAAACGACGTCTCTCATGACATTGAAACAACGTTGATTTGCTCATCGAATTAACGTTGAACCAACGTCAGACGCGGCATTCTTCAAAGCTAAATGAAATCGAAAATTGGTTTGCTTTCATAACGTTGAAACAACGCGTTGATTTCAAGTTGATTTTCCGTTAGTTTTGAAAAAATTACGCGTCTGACGTTGGTTCAACCTTAATTCGATGAGCAAAACAATGTCAGATCAACGTTGTTTCGATGTCATATTTCCACGTTGATTCAATGTCAGTTTGCTATCTGGGTTTCATTCAAATCATATTTAGCACTGTAAATGATTAGATCTGTGTGTTTGTACGTATGTTGAATGCTTGTAGGCTTTGGATGAGATAGAACAAGAACAGAAGACAACAAAACCCACTCATGCTTTGGAATAGAAAACATTTAGAGAAAGAGACAAAGTGAGCATCTGTACTGCTATTGGATTTCCATAGTTAAATATATCACTGCCACTAAGTAGAAAAACTATAATCAATGTCTTCTCTCACTTTGCCAGCTTGCCTCTCTCTTTATTCGTCTCTGTCTTTTCTACTTTTAGTCTTTATATTATGGACATTGATTGAACAAGAAAGCCTATAAAGATGCAGACACACTCCTGAGGGTGAAGTGCCCTTCAAGGCTCTTGTTCATGAGCGGATGTGTGGCGCTTATTAAGTATCGAGTGACAAGGTTTTTCAATAATGGATGCAGAGTGGTTGTTGTAGAAAACCATTTGAGGGGGTTTGTGGTGGTCGGTCTGTAAACCTATAGTGAGCTGCCTAGCTAGACAGCATGTTTAGGCTACATAGGCACATTTTTGAAAAACCTGGAGATTGTATTATATTTCATTTAATGCTGATGAGTATATAAAAAATGTACTGTCTAATTAAAATAGACTAATACAGTTTAGAGTAACATATTAGCATAGCAACAAATGCTAACAGCAAACTGTATTGGAAATAGGTGTTACTCAAGCCATGTAATCTCATGACAGAATGTAAGACACATCACGCCGAATGATAGTATCCAGGAATCATCGTTTTGTTGAGTGTTCGAAGCAGTTCAGGCCTGAGCGCTACAATGTCGGGATGTGTCAGAGCTCTTTGAAAGGAACTACAGCACCTGACATCTGCTATTAGTCAAGAGTGTGTGGGGATGTGAAGTGTTAGGCTCTCAGAATGAGAACAAACACCACACACATATGGAGGCGTGTGTCAAGTGCTCTGACTGTCCTCGAGGATACGCATTGATGATACCCATGCTCTCACTGAACTGTGCAGAGGTGAAATCTAACAGTTTTCCAATTTCTCCAGATTCCAGATATGTTTTTTTGTTGTACTTATAGGCTAGTATACCTGTGTGACATGTATGCAGAAGATTTAAATGTCAGGAGTTGAAGATTACATGCAAGGGTTTCATCAGGTTTCTTACTGATCCCAGATTGTGTGTGTCTCTCTCTCTGTGTTTCTGTCTGCTTGGCTGTCTAACCCCAGTCACAGTGTCACATGCCCTCGAGCAGAGAGCTGTAAACTGCTGGAAAGCATTCACACTTCCTCTTTCCTGACTTGTCGACCTCTTACTACTACGTGGCGTTCCCTGAAGGTTGAGTTGCGAGCTTACTCACGCTTCCTGTGTCGACTCATGGGGCCCCATGACAGAGGGGGATGGGGTGCGTGTTTAGACGAAGTGTGTGTGTGTGTAGACACCAAACCCTTGCTGAGATTAAGACCCTTGAACACATCTGAAGTCATTGGGAGAACTGGGCTCTTAAAAAAATGCATTATAGGTAACTGTCAGTTTGCAAAACTATTGAAATTATGTAAAGAAACTCTATAAAGTCTGTCAGTGAGGCATGCAGAGCTGCTGCTTTTGTGTTTGAAATTGTATATATTTGAGGTTAAATTACAGCAAAAACTAAAACCATTTAAAAAAAATGATAATTTACATGAAGTAAACATTAAGTAAGCTGGTTTGTGGTGGGCGTTATGTCGCAATATGGCTGCCGTCGCATCATCCAGGTGATGCTGCACATTGGTGGTGGCTGAGGAGACCACTTCCATGTAAAGCGCTTTGAGTACCCAGAAAAGCACTATATAAAAATAACGAACAAATTATTAACTGAAATAAAATAAATAAAATAAAAACGTATTTTATTTCAGCTAGTTGCCAAAACAACATTTAGTTTAGTTTTAGTTTACATTTATATTAGGGCTGTCAAACGATTAATCGCATCCAAAATAAAAGTTTGTGTTCACATAATATATGTGGGTGCACTGTGTATATTATTTTTTTTTATTTTAATTATTTTTATATATATATAAATACACACACATGCATGTATATTTAAGAAAAAAAATATTATTTATTTATAAAATATTTATATTTATATATAAAATAAATTGTATATAAATCTATATACAGTATATATGTGAAAATATTTCTTAAATATATAATCGCGATTAATCGTTTGACAGCCCTAATTTATATACATTACATTTTTTTAGACACATAAAAAAACCCAATAAAAAATACTAAAACTTACACTAAAATGAAAATAAAATGTAAAATACATTAAAAAAAAAAATATATATATATATAATAAAATTATAATTGTATCTCACTGATACTAATAACAATGGTTGGAACAAAGCTTTTATCTATCGTCGTTGTGCCATTTTAAAAGGAACTATCTAAATTATCATGCATTTCCTGAAATGTATTGAAAAATCAGAACAACTGCTAAAGCTGCTTGCTTCCTCTACAATGTTTCTCACTGAGCAGATGAAAGGCAGGTGTGTGTTTTGGTGTGCTTGGTTCCTTGCTGTGGTCAGTGCCATCACAGATGGGGCTTTTTGCAGAGCGCGTTTAACCCTCCTATCATAACCACTAAGGGTCCTATGTAAAGAACTGCAGCATCAAACACTCTGTACCACCTTAGTGTCCTATTTACACATCATGTTTAAAGTGGGCTGCAAAGATGGATTTTTTCAGTCTGTAGTGGGCGCTTGGCGCAAAAACACAAAAGCTGAATTGTGCTTGAAGCCGTTATAAGCTGTTTAATCCTTGGAAGCGCGGCATTGCGAGGCTTTACACTGAAGGTGTCATTTTTAAAGCCAATTAGAGATATTTTTGTTTGCAGATTTGATATTTTTTTTTATTCCAGCGCACCCTCAAGCCATCTGTTTGGATCCCATCAGCTCCATGCAGGGAAGCTCAAAGCCATGTGCTTTAGAAAAGATGTCCTCCCAAGGCCGTCTGTTAAACTTTCATGAGGGTCTTAAGCATTCGACTGAAATGCAGCCAGGAACAGATTTTTAGGAACTGTTTTGAGTCCACAGTGCACGGATGATGATATTTTAGCATAACTTCATCATAAAAATGTCACAGAGGGAACTTTAGCCACACAGTATTTTTGTGTTGAGGTGCAGGACATAAGTGCAATGTATAAGAATGTTTGTGGATCTGAATAAATGTCATAGGTTTCTAACAGTTAGTTGCAGTAGTATTTAATAAATACTTGTAAAATTATAGTGTAAATTACAAGAAATAATAAAATCAACTTTCAGTCAAATATTGTTTCTGCAGGTTACATCAGTACACTAGTAGTTGGTGACAAGTCTTTATGAGTGACTCATGAATCATTCATTCAACCGATTTGTAAAAAAATGGCAATTCATTCAGAATCGAAACTAGTTATAAATGAGTAATTGAATGATTAATTCAACCAATCATTCATGAATGTAAATATTCATTAATATGCTTCGTAATACATTTGTTTGCTTCTCAGCAAAAATGTATATACAGTATGCAGTTATTTGTGTGTGATAATCAGCCCAATATGTTATATTTTAGGGCTGTCAAACGATTAATCCCGATTAATCGCATCCAAAATAAAAGTTTGTGTTTACATAATATATGTGGTTGCACTGTGTATAATTATTTTATATATTTTATATATATATATATAAATACACACACTTATGCTTGTATATATTTAAGAAATATTTTCAATATTTCAATTTTATATAATGTATATTATATATAAATATAAATATTTTATAAATAAATATTTTTTTTTTAAATATACATGCATGTGTGTGTATTTATATCTGTACAAAATAATTATACTCAGTGCACCCACATATATCATGTAAACATGAACTTTTATTTTGGATGCGATTAATCGCGATTAATCGTTTGACAGCCCTAAAAAAAAATCAATTGCATATAAAGCATGCTCGAGGCATAGATGTCAGTCAGCGACTTTGGACCGGTAACTCTCACTGGCTGAAGAAGTTTAGAACTAGTATTTATTGAAAACACACAGTAATGTCATCAAAACAGAAGTGAAAACATGACAGATTATACACCACTGTTATGATTCCATCTCGTCATCACGGTATTCAGTTGAAATTCCACTTGCTCTGCATACTTAAATAGGAAATGGTCCTATTTAGTTCCTGAAGGATGATGCTGAGCTGTGTGGGCAGTGTGTGGGTGCGGGAGAAGCTGTGTGGAGTTTCATTTGGTTGTGAAACAGAAATGCAGAAAATTCTTTTGATAAGTTATCATTTTCATATTGCGATAAAGATCTTGGGTTCATGAGATTCCCTATTATAAACGGTCTCATATAATATTGTACGGTTTAAATCAAACGTATTCACATTACAAGGAAATGATCATTTTCAATAAAACGAAAGACAGCAATGAGCTGAGATCATTATGTAGGTCATAATAGCAGCTGTTTCCTCTCGAGATCAGTGTTAGCGTTGGGGTTTTCAGCGAAATATTACTCAGGACTAATATGTTGTGAATATGTTGCCACGTGAGCACCGGTTCTGTCTGTGCAGTGTTGTTTTCACCTCCAAGAACATTGGCGTAGAGTTTAGGATGGACTTGCCAAAAATGGTGATATTGCAAACACAGTTGTAAAGGCCAGAAAGTAAATTTCATCCTGTTCATGAAGTTTATGTTTTTGTCCTGATCTGCAGATGTTCAATTCTGAACGGTTGGGTATAGTATCAGTATGAAAAAGCAGACAAACAACCGTTTTTATTTCTTCTGTGGAACAAAAAGTACTAATAAATCAATAATGCATCTCATAAAGACTGTTAAGTTCCAAAAATGACAAAAACAAACCAAAACATCTGGATAAAAGTGGTCCACATGGTTTGAATGACAAAATCTAAAGATATTATTCACCAATAATCTTTCCCTTCAGTGAACTGATCATTGAGTCAGTAAGAACTCACATTTGTGAACACATCAGTCAGATTTTGTTCAGTCCAATGTCTGTTTGTTTATGGCCTGAAGAGTTATGAAAGAGTTTAACAAAGGAGGGTTTTTAAATATGCAAATGGAAGCTGTTCATCAGTCATCTCTGACCATGTCATTCTTCAAGTTGAAACATCTGTAAGTGTATTCTACTTTCACTTGCTTTCATGGCTGTGGTTTTATTTATAAGGCAGTATCGAACTGTTTCTGAGCACAGCTTTAATTATAGGGTACATCCATAAAAGCACAGATAAGTAAAATGAATAATTAATTTGCATAAAAATGTAAAAATGTAACTGAATTAAAAATTCATTTCATTATCATGTTAGATATGACCTTGACAGTCATGGGACCCATTAAACAGCTTCTGTACCAGTGTCAGTCACATGTCCTCTGAGGTCTGTGAATGATATTATATTAAGCTCCAGTGATCCATAATCACTGATCTGGAATCTGAAAGTAAGGAACGCTTCAGGAACGTGCCTGCTGGAAAGCCACAAAGAGGGAGAGATAAGAGAGTGGATATAAATGTCTACTAGCCGTAATGGTCTATACGAGACAACGCTTGTCTGCTTTTAGACAGAGGCACAGAAATAGACCACAAAGGCTTCTGGGGGATTTTGATGTCTGATTGAGCCTCATAATTAAACATTAACTCTCACTGAGTGCAAAATTACAGTGGAGAACATCACCAGGGATTATGATTATCAATGAACGAATCTTTTTGAACCAAATGACACGAAAAAAGATTCGATTTAACTTTTTCTGTGGCCTGTGTTTTATGCAAAGACAAAACCGTTATTAAATGCTTTACTACTTTAATACAAACACAAAGTACCAAACAACAAAACTAAGTTTGAAATATAAAACAATGAAAATCCTTCATTATTTCATGGATGGTTTTATTATGAATCAGAATGCAGTGAGGTATCGGTTGGTGTTGGTTATTGAAGTGTGACAGTATTGGACTGGATTATGAAATCAGATACTTGTCCTATAACATGGTGAATGTAGAAACCAGCTGTGGTAAAATATTGATGAGAAAAGAATCACAGAATATATCATATGTATTCCCACTGCCTGTTTAATACTCACTCAGATGTCCAATATAATATGCTTTATAGCTATACGTTAAACTTTTGTAATATTATTTGACTGTCCAGTAAATATGAAACTGTTTGTACTTGTGTATCCGGTGTGTGTGTGTACACCTGGCATTGGTATACGCGTATCTTGCCAAGGACCGTGTATGTGGCCTGTTGATGCCATCTATCTGAATAGTTTATCTGTGTCATGCTCTGTACTTGAGACATTAAAGGACAGCGGATAGATTAAGACAGATAAAGACAAGATGAGACTGACAGGAAACGTGCTCTTGCAGTTTGATGATAGATGGGAGATGATATGGGTGGCGCTTTCCACAAATAGGGTCAAATTTGTTTTTGAAATGAAAAACTAGCTAGTTTTAAACATAACTTTGTTTCAAATAGATGTTTATTTAATTTTTAAAACAGTCACACAAATCAAACTGTATTTAGACATGTCCCGGATAATGTCCTAAAATAATAACATAACATTCAGGCTTTCTAATGTCGACAGTCCACATTTTCTGAAGGTTGAGCACCTCCTTTCATGGAAAAAGAGGCTGACGTATGTACGTTTTAATCAGATGGATCTCCCTGGAAGTCCCTGGACCTGGTGCCGGCGATTCTGCAGCAGAGACTGCATTTCCTTAATGTGCGTTAATTACGGTTGAAATGTTCTTAAACTTTCAGTCCACTTTGTTTAACTTGCGTCAGCAAATCTGGCATTGTGAGCAAGATTTTCCAAGAACTATTTTCCAACTACTATATATCAGGGGCGTGCAGTTGTGTTCTGAAATGAGGAGGCAAAGTTTTTGTTTTTGTTTTTAATAAATCAAATGTAAATGCATGCCCCAATTGCATGATGTCGTCACATGTTCCTGGTTAAAATAAACATTACATTAAAATAGAGAAACCAAATTCAATTCTAATTTTGTATTTTTACATTAATTATGTAAATAAAGTTCTGTTTATTAATTTTTATTACACTATATATATATACTATATTATATTATACTACTATTATACTATATATATATAAATATATATTAATTAATTACATATATAAAATATAATGCGTGTACAGATGATACAAACAAAAATATATTTGTTATTTTATCTTTATATTTAACTGTTTTTTAATCTATATTATGTTAGAATATATACACTCTAAACAATGCTGGGTTGTTTTAATCCAAATTTGGGTAAAATATGGACAAATCCAAATGTTGGGTTGATGTAATTTAAAATTTTAACCCAACTTGAATTTTCACTTTCAAGTCTACATTTTTTTATTGCATTTTTAACCCAACACTTGTATTGGGTTGGTCCATATTTGACCCAAATTTGGGTTGAAACAACCCAGCATTTTTTAGAGTGTATTATTTAGTTATTTTCAGACAAATCATGAGCAGTATATTTAAAAGTTCTGTATTTTCTTTTTCTCATTCAATTTTTATGTATTAAATTATGAATAGGAGAAAGGCCGCAATGTTATTTTAGAATATGAAACCAGACTCGAGCAGATTCACTGAGCACACTTAAGAGTCATACCGAAATCTTATTGCTGTCACTTCAGTGAATGCATCTACAAACCAACCTGCAAACTTTCATCTCGGCACATTTTTTTTTTTTTGAGAAATGGTAACAATCTTCTTCAGAGACAATCCTCTCAACATTCACAGAGAGAGAAACATTCCCATTGTTGTTGGAATGGGAAACAGTCTAAGGTCATGGATCCACCAACTCACTTTTACTGTGTTTACAGGGGGTCTTTGAAGCACGCCACCTGTTAGAAACGGTTTCCACCCTTTCCTCTCCTTTAACCGGTTATGTAAGCCCTAATCAGATCCTGGAAATAAAGGGGCTTTTCTTGAACTCTCAGTGCACCTTCCCTTTTCTAAATGCATAATGTCATGCACTTAATTTTCCCTAGAACACTTAGAAAGCTTGTAATTTTGTGTCATGTACAAAAAGCTCTGTGCTATTTTTGCAATGCCGAGACATGGCCTGATGCTCTGTAACCCCTTGAAAGTGAAAGTAGCCTTTTGCTTAGTTTGCACCAGCTCCATTTTTGGTCTTCCTATTCTGTGCTGTGCCGGTTTTTATGAGAGACAGAGATCCGTGTACAGAATGAACACTTGCACCTTTGAGATTTTCTCTATTTGTCTGAACCGTAGTGTACAGCTCCTCGCCTGAACAGGAAGCCAGACAAACCATTCATCTCTTTTAACTGTATTATAATTTCCTGTGTCTGCATGTTTGTCTTTTATCAGCGCTGATGTGTCTAAAGCACAAAACACTACATTTACAGCATGTTTATTAACCAAACTAGGTGGAACTTACTGTAATGCAAATCATGTGATTTACGTTTTGAAGTGTTACAATATAGCGAGGTGCTGATATGAGGGTGGGAGGGTGGAAATCCCAGCTGAGATTTCCCAAACGCAGCATACGGTATAACCAACAGATAGACAGCCAGCTTCATACTCAGCCAACGTGTAGTTTGGGTTAGTGAGGTTACAGAAAATCAAACACATTTATCATTTAATTGTATCAATCCTTTACGATTTTTACCCACGTAAACACAAAAAGAAATGTTAGACAGGATGTTCGTGCTGCTCTTTTTCATGCAATGAAAGCGAACGGTGATGAGGGTCTGTCATTCACCAAAAACCATAAAAGTACAGTCCATATGACTTATTATGGACTTTTATGGTGCTTTTATGGTACTTTTTGTCTTTTTATTTATTTTTTTAGCTTGAAAGTTTGGTCAGCAATTCTCCATTCCCTTTCATTCTAAACAAAAGGAACAGTTTCTGCTTTCTGTTGAACTTCTCCTTTTGTGTTCCACTGAAGAAAGAAAACCACTGACGATATCATTTAGTGCCTTCATCTTAGCGTCTTCTTATGGGAACTACAAAGTAAGTCCTTACATCAAGGTTTTTTAGGTTTCCCCCAAAAAATTGCAAGCCTTCATTCACAAACTGACTTAACCGCTCTACCTCCAACAATGCGGATGAATTATTGGTTGCACATAAGATCAAATAAATGCATTGGATCAGATCTCTTTGCAAGACTGAATCTTAGACAGGATGAGCATCTTTCAGTAAAAGCGGTCAGAGTAGCGTGCATGGATTGACAGTTGCTTCACTCTGTGTGCTCTGTATTCATGATGTAATTCAGTTGTCATGCACACAGCAGAGTAAAGCTGAGCTGGTGTGATTGCAATTGATTTCTGAACACATCTTCCCCAGGCGCTAACGGGTTCGAATGCTCAAACCACATATGTGCTAAATCTCCATAAATAGTTTTTTTTTTTTTTTTTTTACATTTTGGTATTAATTCGTTGTGCATATATTTGTTTGACCTTGTTTTTGTTTGTATGCATTTGAATGGACACCTGTGCAAAAATTGTTCATGACCTGACTGTAAAATCTGGCATTGATATGTTGATTATTCAGCGCTCATAAGCAGCTCTGTGGAAGATCAGAGAGGTGAACACTCTTGGTGAATGTGTAGCACAAAAACATTTGGATGAATCTTTCATATTTTTTTATGTCAGAGGCTGATTGTGCATGTAAACCTGAACGGCATTGAAATGTTGATGCACACTGACCCCTGCTGGTCCTAATGTTGCAGTGCTGTTATTTCTGTTTTGAAGATTTTGTGTTCTTTATTGGAAACACTATCTTTTAAAAAACGAGTTGCCAAAAAAGCTTTTTCAATAACCAATTGCCCATCACATCCATTGCATAAAGAGTTTGTTATCCTTCCATCTGGCCGCAGATATAGAGTAATGGGGGGGAGAACTGGGAGGTTTAAGAACTCATTCATACCAACTGCTATTTTAATGCTGAATAGTCTGTAACCATGTGTGTTCCTTTTGTTTCGTGTAAGTCCATGTGCGTTTTGTGATGTGTAGCACCTGTGCAAAACCAATTTCCTAAGGGATAAATAAACTAAACTGAACTGAAACTGAACTTCATAATTAAAGGGGCAGCTCAGTTTTGAAAAAACTTTTGCTGATAATTTCCTCACCCCCATGTCATCCAAGATGTCCATGTCTTTCTTTCTTCAGTCGAAACGAAATTCCAGCATTTTTCTCCATATAATGCACTTAAGTGGGAACCAAACGGTTCAAGGTCCAAAAGACACTTTCAGTACAAACTGCAAACTCTTCAAAGGGCTTTAAATGATTCCAGACGATGAATATCTCGGTCTTATCAAGCGAAACGATCGCTCATTTAAAAAAAAGTTACGTTTAAGTGATGCACGTTCGTGACTCTCCTGTTCGAACTCGTTTATCAACATGAACGAATCTTTTTCCGAGTCAATTCATTCGTTTCGTTCGTTGAATGAACCAAATGACTCTGAAAAAGATTCGTTCATTTTGATGAACGAGTTCGAACAGGAGAGTCACAAATGTGCGTCACAAAACAGAGCAAGGTGACCATATGAGTTCATAAAACTTAAACTTTGTTATTTATTTATTAAATGAGCGATCGTTTCGCTTGATTAGACCCTTATTCATCGTCTGGAATGGTTTAAAGCCCTTTGAACAGTTTTTAGTTTGTACTGAAAGTGTCTTTTGGACCTTAAACCGTTTGGGTTCCATTGAAGTCCATTATATGGAGAAAATCCTGGAATGTGTTCATCAAAAACCTTAATTTCTTTTCGATTGAAGAAAGAATGACAAGGACATCTTGGATGACATGGGGGTGAGTAAATTATCAGCAAAAGTTTTTTCAAAAGTGAACTACCCCTTTAACATTTACAAACATATTTCATTATATAATACTTGTCAGGGTTTTTATAATAATAATGTTTTAAATGAAAGGCGTGTACACATTAATGCATATGAACTAATGCACACACACACATACAGCTTAATTTGGATTGGTCAAACATTGGCTAAACTTTCCTCTCTTGCAAAAAAATAATAATAATAATTTAAGCTCAAATCAATATTTCATGTGTTTTTAAGTAGAGTACATGCAATAATGACCGTTTGTTTTTATATTATCCCTTACTTAATAAATAATGAGTATTCGTGTCTTTTTCTTCTTAGGTTATGGACACACTGTCCAAACTCTCTCATACACACATTGCACAGCAGACTGGAATAAGGTACAGTACATAATAAAAAAAAAAGAAATGAAAAATTAGAACTATTTTACGAGTGCAAATGAAAATGAATACGTTCTCTCTCTCTTTCTATTCCAGGCCATTTCCCACAGAAGAGAGTGTTGAGGACGAAGACATCTATAACCACCTAGAGGATCTGATAGAGTGAGTCATTTTTTTTTTTGCTTACATTGCTCGTCTTCCTCTGCGGAAACAAGATGATATTTTAACCTTCAGCTCACTGTACGGTAATAGGTTAGGAGAGATATAGGAGCCTCAGGCTGGAGTACTTAGGTTGATGTTAACATGTTGAGTCATGGCATAACACACATACTATGCTCCTATAGATATCCTCAGATCCTCATGTGCAAAATATGACTTTTGCCAACTTTTACTAAGTGTTGTTAACACATAAAGAGATCTTTTTTCAGTTAGGATCTTATATAATTATGGAAGTTTTTTTTCACAATGTAATAAAAACAAGTTAATTATGCTTATATCTCACAATTCTGACTTTATAACTTATAACTTACTTTATATCTCAAAATTCAGAGAAAAAGGTCAGAATTGCAAGTTATAAACTCACAATTGAAAGACAAAATGGTGATATAATTGTGATATAAACTCAAAATTGCATGGAAAAAAAGTCCTAAAAAGTCACAATTACCTTTCTCATTGCAAATTTTTCCTCTCTATTCCTAGTTTATATCTAAAAAAAAGTTGCAAAATTGCAAGAAATAAACTTAGAATTGCTAGATATAAACTTGGAATTGCACGAATAGTCAGAATTTCAAGATACAAATTTGCTCCCAATCCTGACTTATTTTTTGTCGCAATTGCAAGTTTATAATTTGCAATTCTGACTTTTTTCTCAGAATTGTGAGATATAAACCCGCTATTGCGAGTTATAAACTCTGAATTGTGAGATATAAAGACATAATTGCATTTTGTTATGTTTTATTCAGTGGTGGAAATAAGCTTCAAAACCGTATATAGTCTTTAAATGTCAGATTTGTCAGAATGTTATGCTGTTAAATTAAATTCGGTTGTCACCGTAACTACGTATGGGATTTTATTTTTTTATAAAAATGTAATCAGTCTGTTAGTTTCAGTTTTAGTTAATGATAACATCACTGCTTCTGAAGAAATATAGGATTGTACTGAGTAACCATGCCGTAGTCAGGCCGTTGGCAACACGAAGCCTCAGCAGAAACGTCTGCTCTCCTCATATGACATGCTCGCGGATTTGATATTATGCGTAGCAAATATTGATGTTGCTGTCACTGTGTTTTGGCTCCACCTCATCACATCTGTTTCTTAAACACACATTCACACACAAGGCCCTCTAGCAGAGTGTTGTTTTCCTCATGTGATGGTTTGTTCATATGAAACGCATTTGCCGAGTGCTTTTCCCTGGAGGGCGATGTGCCAGTACGATTTTGTCCCTGTCAGAAAGAGACTTTTTTTCTTGAAGGCGTTTCGTAATAGATTCAAACTACAGACATGGTTAGGAAAACAGATCAACGCAGTTTCTCTCTCTTTTGTGCCCATCTGGAGAACGTATTTGAGTGATTTTAAGGCCTGACTCAGCTATAATGTCTTTTTCGTCGTAGCTGAAAACATGTGTTTAATTTAGACGAGGGAAACATTATCGCTTTAAACCCATCATGAGCAATTGCGAGAAGAGGTCTTTTTCTCCTGAAGAATTTGAACACATTGTGCTGTCCATTTGCAGCCAAAACATTTATGTACCAAACTTAACCATTTGGAGAAACACTGAATGTTGATGGGTCTGTCTGTGTGTCTCAGTGAAAATGGTGTTGAAGATGAGGAAGATCTCTATGACTGTGTGTATAATGATGATGATGAGGCTGGAGAGGTGTATGAAGACCTGATGAAGGTCGAGGTGGTACAACCACAGGTGAGCTGACAAATATGGTTTTACAAGTAAACATGTTTAAGTTTGTTTAAGTCTCACTCTCTCTCTGCTTGTTACAGAAACAGGCCGAGACGGACATCAGGAGCTGCTGTCTAATGGAAATCCGACAGACTGAGGAGAAATACACAGAGACGCTGGACTCCATAGAGAAAGTGAGCACATGCAGTCAGGTTGTTGTAATGTGTGACATCTGACAAGTGTCTGATAAGTGAAATGGAACGCATTATTGGCTTTGGTATTATTATTAAGAACATAATAACTACAGGAAAAACAATGAATTCATTATTTATTTTTTTTTTACCACGTTTAGATCAATGTAACTTACCATACAAAATTTGACCTAGTTGCTACCACTAGAGTTTTTGTTACAATTTCCCTCTGATGACTAAGCCACCATTATCATCAAATTATCTATAATAATCTGTGCTTTTGAAACTAAAAATAGTAACTTAAACACGCTTATAAACGATAACTAATGCTAATATAAAGTTTAAATAAAAAAGTATTTTATTTTATACAATTTATTTATTCTTATCAGTTATTATTTATTATCCTTATTATTTATTAAAGGAAAGAAAATGATAGAAAAAAATCTGAAAATAGCCTATGCTTTTGAACTATTGAAAATAGTAGCCACACATTTTTTAAACTATTAATCTTATAGACTATAATTTATTTATCATTAATATTGCTATTTATTTATTTATTTTTCATTCAATTTATTTCATTTAATTTATTTTACGTCTCAGTATGACAATACACATACTATAAAACCAATGTAAATTTCCACATTGATAATCATTATGTTCCAATATAGTTTTTATCGGTTATTTGATTGATTGATTGATTTTAAATCTTTGTACGAATATACAACATATCCACTGTAGTTACTGCAGTTTAATAAAATCATGCTAAATTCACAATTTTTTTCAATCTTAGTATGAAAATACACATTTCTGTTATATTTAATATAGTAAAACCATGGTAAATTTCCACAATGGTTCAAATAGTCATTATATTGCAATATACTGTAGTTTTATTGCTATTGTTTTTATTTATTTAAAAACTGACTATGAATATACAACATTTCCATTGTAGTCACTGCAGTATACAACCCTAGTTATTGTGTATTAGCTTTGCCCACATCAGCTTCTTGATCTTTATATTTCATTATTATTTTCAGTTCTTTATGAAGCCTCTGGGACAGTCGCTGTCTGGTGTGGATATTGAAAAAGTGTTCATCAATATACCAGTGAGTCACAAAACCTTCTCTAATGGAGAACAGATTTGAGCTTGAATCTGTGTGTCATCGCCCCACGCTGTATTTTCATGTTCTCCATTCCAACAGGATCTTGTGAAAGTGCACACAAGTCTTCTGAGGGAGATTCAGGATTCAGTGCTTATGCATAACGCCAGTAACCTGCACCAGATCTTTATAAAGTACAAAGAAAGGTGATCCGTTTATTCTCTTTAGCTGTTTAAGAAATGAAACCCTGCTTGCTCTTCTCACACGTGTCTGTTTTTCTATGTGATAGATTAGTCCTGTATGGGAAATACTGCAGTCACGTAGAAACAGCCATTGCGTGTTTGGATGACATCTGTAAGAACAGAGAGGACGTCCGGCAGATGTTAGAGGTAAGGTATTGTCAGACTGTGTTCATCAAACATGTCTCTGCCACTTTCCATGAATACGGTAGCACAAATCTTTGTTATTGTCCTTTAACTGAAAGTTAACATAAGTAAGTGACATAATTTAGAGCCTTTGTACAGCATGCTGGGAAGAAATGATTTATGAAAGTAGTTTTTATTTTTCACTACCAAAACTTGTTTAATTTATTTGCTGCTAGACACTGCCATCTGGTGGTTAAAAATAGTACAAAACATGTCGGAACATTTTATTGTAATAATTGGCTCTTTTCATTGTTTTCAGTTATGTTCCAAACGAGCCAACAATGGGAAGTTTACTCTGAGAGATCTGCTAGTTGTTCCGATGCAGAGAGTTCTGAAATATCATCTGCTTTTACAGGTTTGAAATTATTTTACTGTATTCCTGCTCCCACACCATCATGTTTTAACTGTCTCCAATAAGTACTTTGCAGCATAACATGCCATAATGTCTATACTGTGACGTTTTTTATTATAATGTTGTATTTGATTAGAACAATTCAACATGATAGGATATTAAATTATTCACACACACACACACACACACACACACACACACACACACGCAGGGGTATGTTATTTTAGTACTTCAAGTAAAATTAAATGAAAATGGGACAACAAGTTTTTTAAAATATACTTTGTTTAATTTCAGTTAATGCATATTATAGTTAAAATATATTTTAAATAGGGCTGTGCAAAGATTAATTGCGATTAATCGCGTCCAAAACAAAAGTTTGTGTTTAGATAATAAATCTGTGTGTGCTGTCTATAGTTATTTTGTATATATAAATGCATATGCATGCATATATATATATATATATATTCAAGAATTATTTGCACGTAAATGCTGTATATATATATAAAAATACATAATCTATATTATATATAAATATAAATATTTTATATATGAATAACACATTTTCTTAAATATATACATGCATGTGTGTGTATTTATATTTACAAAATAACTATACACAGGACACACGCATATATTATGTAAACACAAATTTTTATTTTGGACATAATTTATTTTGGACATATTTGCACAGCCCTAATTTTAATCTAAAACCATAAAAACATTTTTGCTGCTTTATAAAATATATATCATATAAATAAATAAACAAACAAATTTAATAAAGCTTTAACTAAAATACAATGAATATGGAAATATAAAAATAAAAACAATATAGTTTAATATTTGTATATTTTGGCACAGTACTATATAGAATAATAAATATATTAGTCATATTTTCTTAGCCCATCAGATATTGTTTTTGATAGAAGGAAAGTAATTTCAGAGGTGGAGAAATTGTTAATATTATTGTTATTTTAATTAAAGAGTCTAAAACATTTATCATAGTATGCACTGATTAATGTGCTCTTATAGAAGAAATAGGGTCAGTTCTATTAGGTGTTATGTTGTCTTTAAATGACTGCTTTACTACTAATGTCCACCAGGGGCAGTGGTGTCTGTCTTTACCGAGAAGCAGCATAATCCATGAATTTGAAATCCACCAGTAGAGGCAGTGCAGTGTAATATATTCCACTTTCCTCCAGTAGAGGCAGTATTATCCACATAATGGAGAAGCGGCAAGCTTCACCCAGTCCTGTGTGTTTTGGTCTGGCCCTATTCCATAAACACCTCACGCAGCTTGGCATGAATATTTCATAGTGTGTCTCTGTCCATCACACGTTAGGTCTACTGCATGACCCAGCGATGAGGGGATTTAGAAAGAAATGTGAATGAAGGCAAGAGAGAAAAAGGAAAGTAGAGAGAGGTACATAGCGTGTGTGGACTGAAGTCACCACAATCCTTCAGCGGACAGAACAGCGAAGGTGTTTTCTGAGTGTGTGTGTGTAAGCGTCTTCTTTGCATGCCCGCATGGCTGTCCACAGCTCAGTTCACATCCCTGCCCATCTGGCCAGCTGTTGGTTTAGGGTGTGTGTGTGTGTGTGTGTGTGCAGATAGCGTCTGTCTGTCTGCTGCCCCTCTGGAGAGCAGGCTTGCGTGTGACAGACTGTCTTTCTCTGCTCTTTGCTCTGCTGGAGAAAACCTTGGCCGATGAGAGAAAGAGCAAACCAGCTTTACAGAATGAGTTATATTAAAAAAGAATTCATAAATAATCGAATCTAATTGGTTAACATTACATTAACTGTCAGGTTGGTTTTAACATCATGAAGCCATTATAACATTTTAATGACAAATTCAATTAGTACCAAGTCACGAAAATATTCAGGACACAGTTATAATGCATCATGACAGCCAATGTCGAAGCCAAGCACATGACAGCTTAAGTTAATTTAATGTCAAGTTGTCATGACAAAGACACTGACAGGTTATGATGTAATGGTTTATGTCAAGATTTCATAACAACGACATCTTAATGTCATATTTGCATTCAAAATGTCATTATTGAGCGAAAGCATACTCAGGACATGTCATGTTATGGTTATGAAGGTGTCATGTCAGTCTTATCCACACCCCTTCAAGTAAAGTGTTTCTGAAACGATTTTCTGTAATTGTGTAAATACGTCAAAGTAGTGTTCATGAATTAGGAAGTAAAACTATAACTATACATTATATTTAGATAAAAAGTTAAAGTAAAGAAATTGTTCCAACTAAGCCAATAAATATCACTTTAAAGTGGTCATATTTTTGGCATCGGTTCACCGAAACAAAGCAACAAGAAGATGGCGATGAGCGAATGTTAGTGATGCGGCAAAATTTGAGCCGAATTTGGGCAATAGTTTGACATTAAAAGGTGCAAGTGGGCCAGACTTTACAACACCGCGATGCTGCTCTGTGAAATGACGTTTGAATGATATTCTGCAAACGTTTGGATAAGAGATTGGCTGCGTTTTATTTCTGCTGTAATCTCTGTGTTAGTGTCACACCTCCTTTCTGTCTCTATCTCGCTCTCTTTCGCTGTGTGAGGGCAGAAGGAAGCGAGAATGAAAAATAAGGTGATGTCCGTCTTTCTGCTGATAATAATGCACAGGTTCAGCTTGACTGACGCAGGGGATTTGGCTTGTGCTGGATGGCAATATATCTCTTAGGCCAAAAGGAAGGCATTTATCAGACCCGAGTAAAGGACATTCATAGCACCCTCCCTTATCCTACAGACTGGCCCAGATGTCTTGTTTACTTCATCCCGGAGCAGGAAGGCAATTTCAACCCCACAAAAACCTTTTGCTTCTCATTTCAATTCTTGAACCTGCGATGCCGGTCGGATATTATTTCAGCTTGTGTGTGCGCATCTGGATGTGTGTGTATGAGGGAGTGCTGTATGTGCTTATTGTATTCTAACGCTTGCCTCATAATCACCTTGTATATTCTTGTAATACATTTTTTTTTTTTATTGGTGTCTTTGTATCAGGGTCAAAATGATTTCTGCTTCAGTGAAAAAACCTAAAGTGTTTCCGAATGCATTTTAGATGACTTATAGCTAAATGTTCTTCCTATAATGTTGGTAAACAATGTGCACGGTTATTAAGTAGGAGTTATGAGAGCGTGTGAAAGTGACAGATGTCCTCCGGCTCGGCTTCGCTCCTGTACATCTGACTGTCTGCTGTGTTCATCATCATCTGGGTGATAATAAGACACTGAGACACGGGCCGTGAACACCAGCTCATATCTCTCTTCCTTCCTGACAGGAACTGGTGAAACACACCCATGATGCCTCCGACAAGAGTAATTTACGGCAAGCGCTGGACGCCATGAAGGTGGGTTAAGTCCTTTTCATAAGCGTCCTGTTGCCTTGACTTCTGGGTGGTGGTCCACTGAGAAGTCTGCAGCAGTGTGAGCGCTCACTTGAACCATAAAATGACAAATGAGGCTTCCTACAGTCTTCACCCAACCTTGTTATCTGCTCTCATGCACGCATTTAGCTCCCCGTCATTGTATAATTTATACCAACAGGCTTTTAATCACCCATCTTTCTGTGATATTAGAAGCCTGGTACAATTTGAAATGACAACAGTGACTAATTTCATTCTCTAGCTATTTATTTTGCGTTGGCACACATCAACTTTTTCGTGTGAAAAGCTTTCGTTGAAAATCAATGTGGCCCTCTTGACTCAGACATGATCGAGATGGTGCCGAATGCATCTTGACAGGTAAGCGTCCGTTAATTGCGGCAAATCAAGCTGAGAAGATTTTGCAGATTGCACCGAGGGCTGCGATGATTTCATTTGGATAAATTAGCCACTTAGCATTGATTGGGGTATCGGGCTAACGCGGTTAACCTCCTCAAGTGCTCCCCTTTAAGATCCTCACGGTGGGCGAGCAGCCCCCCACTCTCTGATCATTCTAGATACGACATGATGAATGAGTCGCTATACTCCACTCGCGGGAACGGCGGGCACTGCGTTCGCAATGAGATTTGTCAAATAAGCCTCGCCTTTCAGACGCTAAATCTTATTTAGCATTTTTAGACGGAAATGAGTTGCCTTGAAAACATCACATGGGGCGATGTTCTCAATAAGGAAGCTGGCGAGTAAATATGGTTATTTTTAGGTCACGGATAGAAAGATTTCCTTGTTTGTATGCAGGTCAAAGTCTAAGCATGATGAATGTTAAGGTGTTTTGTTTTGCTTTCTGCTTTGTTCTCCTCAGGATCTGGCCCAGTATGTTAACGAGGTGAAGAGAGACATCGAGACTCTACGAGACATCGACCAGTACCAGAAATCTATTGAAAACCTTGTGAGCTAAATCACACGCTTCATATGAATCACATATGAATCATCATTTAAAAAGCAGTGCTAGGGAAACTACTATAGTCAAACTACACTTTTGATCAAGGATCTAGCTACATGATAAGCTTAAAAGACCTCAGTATTCACTGGGACAAGATCATTTACACCCAATACCATGCTATCTCATGCAAGAGTCTACTGCCTCTGAAACAGCATTTTATTTTGCATGATTCTTATTTTATATTGAGGTACATATGAGGTCAGATTTTTTAAAACAAAAATAGTACATTTAACAAAATTAAAGGAGTAGTTCACTTTAAAAAAAAAAATTTGCTGATAATTTACTCACCCCCATGTCATCCAAGATGTCCATGTCTTTCTTTCATCAGTCGACAAAAGAAATTAAGGTTTTTGATGAAAACTTTCCAGTATTTTCTCCATATAATGAACTTCATTGGGAACCAAACAGTTCAAGGTCCAAATGAGAGTTTCAGTGCAGCTTCAAAGGGCTTTAAACGACACCAGACGATGAATAAGGGTCTTATCTAGGACCCTTCGAGTCATGACTCGGAAAAAAAAAATTGTTAATTTTGATGAACGAGTTTGAACAGGAGAGTCACGAATGCTCATCATCACAGAACAGAGCAAGGCGAGCATTTGTGCTTATAAAACTTTTTTATTTTTAAATGAGCGATCATTTCGCTACACTGTAAAAAATAAACCGTAAATTTTACGGTAAAAAAACGGCAGCTGTGGTTGCCAGAACTTTACCGTTAAAAATACGGTAGGAACGTTAATGGTTTTAAAGACTTAACTTAAAATTTACAGTAATAAACCGTAATTTATTTTCTGATAAAATGTGGATTTACCAACTTATTGATGTATTGATATCTGTTTTAGACCATTGTAATATACTGACAACCATCAATCATTGATGAGAGTTACATAAGCAATCACAGCTCATCACAAGTGAATACTTGTATAAAGCAATACTTAATTAAAGAAGCTGCACAATGTCATTCACACAAACATTAAGCACCATCATGGTAACACACATGAAATTAAAAAAATGTAATAAACATTAATTTAACAACATTAAATGTAACATATAACCCTAATGTACATAACTGATTAGAAAAAAAACCCAATAAAACTATGAGGAACCATAGTTATTTCAACAAAAATACATAAAATGTGAAGTGTCACTCAGGGAATTGTGGGAATGTCAATTTACATTTTTTCACTGTAAATTATACAATGATTTGTTCTTTTTCACTTTCTAAAACTGTAAATTTAACGGTATTTTACTGTAAAATTATATCACAGTTATGTACCGTGTATAGTATGGAAACTTTCTGTTTACCAATTAACAGTTTTGCACTGTAGCATTTTTACAGTATTTTACCGTTAAAATCACAGTTATTTTTTACAGTGTAGATAAGACCCTCATTCGTCGTCTGGTGTCGTTTAAAGCCCTTTGAAGCTGCACTGAAACTGTCTTTTGGACCTTGAACCGTTTGGTGGAAAGCAATTGCAAGTTACTAGAAAAGCTGAACTATTTTAGAAACAGCAGAGATGGTGTCAGACTACTAAAACAGCACTGATTTGCATGCCTACTTTTAGTAAGTTACTCCTCAGCAGAGACGATATGAGTCTTTAAACAGATTTGTGGAGAAACAAACATCTAACTCAAGAACCCCTAGCAGTGTACAAGCATTGAGTTTGCTTCAATCCTGTGTTCTGCAGAATCAGTCTCTCCGTATTTATGGGAGACCGAAAGGTGACAGCGAAGTGCGAGTAGCTTCAGTCGACAAACGAGCCAAACAAGACAGGTGAGATGATTAAAGAGTGGAATACTGCTCAGCCTGAAACTCCACAAGTCTTTACTAAGGCCTAAGGGTTATGAAGGTGTCATCCTCGGCCACTATACTCTTTCATTTTCTTTCTCTTTTTGATGTTTGCCTTTTTTCTGCTGCAGGCACATCTTTCTGTTCGACGCCGCCGTGATCGTATGCAAACGACGAGGAGATAACTATGAGATGAAGGAGGTGATTGACCTCCACTCCTTCAAGATCACCAACAACCCGACCTCAGAAAGAGAAAACCGAAAGGTGTGCAGCCGGTCTCCTAATTGCCTCCAAAGTTCGCGGCTCCAAAGCCGAGGGCAGCAAATGTGCCGTTATGCTGCTGTGCCATGATCAGTTACTGCAGTAGAGCAGCTTTCATTCGCACAGATGGTGTTTTCTATTAAAAACCGTCTAGCGACTGCTAACGAACGCAGCCGACACCAGACACGGCTAAATTAGAAAACACGATGTTGTTTGTTACTATATATTACATCCTGCTTTGCCAGATAATTCTGTAGATATTACATGTACAAGAGTTTCACTGAGAAATGGAGCTGCTGTTTTAAACATGCGATGTAAACATCACTATTACTTTTTCTCATGCTTGCAGTTAGCAATTTAAACAATCTTTGTGCTACACTCAAATTGTCTGATTTTTTTGAGTTCATTTAAGATAATTTAATTATTAATAATTTAATCATGCTATTCTTTTAACCCTAAAACCATATTCTGGACAAAATGTGGGCAAAATGGTTTTCATTTATTTTTAAAAAATACTTCCCTTGATCTGAGCGGTACAAGACTTGGCTACTTTTCTTAAGTTTGCCTCCTGAACACTCACAATTTTTTTTGACTCAATTCCATAATGTTAAGTGGGTGATTGAATAACGGTCCCACTTTATATTAAGTGGCTTTAAGTACTATGTACTTTCATTGAAACGAATAATTTGCTACAATGGACTTATTGTGTATATACATGTTTTTACATTGTACTTATATTTTTAAAATACCAGCATGTAATTACAGCTGTAACTAATTTATGTAATTACATCTGTAATTACACAGCGGACCCATCCCTTACACTTTAACCTACCCTTAAACCTACCCATACCACCACACCTATCCCTAACCTTACCCAGATCACACCTCAATAGCAGCAAAAGTGTTTTACAATACATTGTACTTATTTTTCAATGTAAGTACATAGTACTTAAAGCCACTTAATATAAATATTTGGGACCAAATATTATAAAGTAATTCCGAGTTGTTGTTTTAATTATAGTAATATTTCACAAAGCTACTGTCTTTACTGTAAAACATGTAAAAATCTTACCAACCTATCTTTTGAATAGTAGTGTACATAATATCTGGATATGAAAATCATGATACTTGGGCAATCACCCTAGAAACCAAACAGAACACCTTAGCAACACACTAAAATCCCCACACAGCATAGTGTCTGCATTAAAACACTCACTTTTATTTATTTCATAACACGTGTTCGGATACGTAACTGCTTATTAAACTGCATTATACAGTTGTTCACGCAAATAAACAAAAGATTTGTGTTTTGAACCTGACTGTCCACACTGTCATTCCATTTGTTCTGCATCACTTGAGATATGATGTAATTGTCAGCTCAGTGCCAGCAGACGAAAACAGGGTGATCCAGCTAGATTTGACTGTAGCATTTCGTCAGTCTTGCATAAACAACAGTGACCCCCTCACACCATCATGCTTTGTACTCTCATACTTGTTAGATCATCTTTGATGTTTCGAATCAAACGGCTTTCGCTTCATCTCTGTGTATGTGTGTGTTTTGCATTCATAACATGGCTGTTCTTGCATTCTCTGTCTCTTCCAGTGGTGCCACGGATTCTACCTCACACACAACCAGGGTCAGAGCGGCTTTGAGTTCTTCTTCAAAACCAAGGAGTTAAAGAAGAAATGGCTGGAGCAGTTTGGCATGGCATTGTGAGTGTGTGTGTGTGTGTGTTACAGTATGACCTCTGAAGGTCTGCACTGTGCTGTTTTTCAGGTTTGTTATCTGCCTTGACAACAGACGCAAAGAGATGATTTAGCTATGACAGTATGTCCTGGCCCTGATTCAGGACTAAAACACCATTAGTGTATATTTTTACTACAAAACAAACACAATAATGAGGACAGACTTGCTTACCCAAGCATTTTTGCAGTGGTGTACCTTATAAAACATAATGTGACCCAAAGGGTTTTCATTCTCTCACAGTGGTTGGTTCAGTTTTGCAGATAGACTGAAGTAATATGCCAGGTACTTTTTCCTTTTCTTTCTGTAAGTTTGGGTGTTTTTAAGAAGATATGGTCTGCATTATTTTAGATATAGACTGGAACTAAAGTCCACTAATGTCCTACTGTAAATTAGCTTTGCCTGACCATTTTTTTCTCTAATGCTTACAAGAATAGCTCTCTGAAAATATTCAATTCTGTTATTTACTCACTGTCATCATGTCAACAGCGTCTTCTTGGCATGTTGATAACATGAACAACTTTTTCAGGCCTACAACTACAGTGTTTGTGGGCGGGTCAATGTAGACATTGTTCACTGGCAGCCAATGAAGACCATAGGCTGGCATTATGCAAATTTGTTACAAACATATTTAAATTTGTGCTCGAATTACTGACGACTTGTTTTATGGCAATTCAGAATTGGTTCTTTCTTTTTAGAGACAACATTTCAATTTTACCATACACTTCGATCTTTGAAACTGTCTTTTTACATTTACGAAGTGCTACTATATTACACATAATATACGAAAAAGCACAAAGGGGCGCTTTAAACAAGCTAATTTTGTTAAAGTACTGTACTTTAAAGGTATAGCCCCCCCCCTTAAATTAAAATTATGGCATTATTTCTTTTAGATATTTTAAAGAATGCTGGTAACCAAACAGTTGATGATAGCCATTGACTTCCATAATATGGAAAAGAAAAAAAAAAACTACTTGAAAAAAACTTTTGTTGCCCACATTGTTCAAAATATCTTTTTTTTCTGGGTAATAATGATTCTGTTTTGATTTTTTTTTATTTAAGGGGTGGCTTCAGACATATTACTCATTAGAAAATTTCTAGTACATCAAACTGTTTTATTTCAAAGAAGCAAGATCAATTCTGTTTTCTTTGAAAAAAGACAAAAACAGAGGCTTTTTATCTTCTTTTACTTTAAGTTGATTCCATTCACTATTCTTAGGAGAGTCAGAGATACAAGTAAATCTTTGTATTATGAATACTAAGGCAATAAGTGATCCCACAGCATACCTATGAGAAAAAAGAGAATGAGAGAAAATATATTTATAATTCCTGGCAGATGACAGCAACAATCAGTATAATGCAGATGAAAAACGCAATAAACCATGAGACAAGTGATCTACTGTACCAAATTTCAAACGTCATATATATCCAAAAAAGGGACATCCATGAAAAAAGAAAAAGATTTGAATAAGACAGGAGAAAAATAGTGTAATGCACCAAAGACAGGAGACAGGGCTCTGATTAATTAGATAACACGTTTTTAACAGATTTATCTGAAGGGCTCATTAATTCTGGCGAACAGTGGTGAGTCAGTGCTCTCTCTCTCTCTGTCATGTGTCATCAGATCGGTCGGCAGCTGAAAGCTGATTGGATATCAGTGCTGTTACATACTCCGAGCCTAATGATATGACATCAGCTAGCAAAGACGGCTCTCTCATCTGTCCGTCATCCATTAATGCCTTTATTATGAGGGCACTCACTGCTCAAGGGTTATTCAAGATGGATCGAGGAAGAGAAACAGAAAGCGGGTGGAGGGTCTTGGACTATAAAACAGTAATAGAGCCAAAGACGACATCATGACTCCTGCCCTACTGATGCTGTAATTAGTGGTGCATGCTAAGACAGCAACACTATCGCATTAGCTCATTCTACATAATAATAAACAGGTCTTTAGTTAGAATATCATTTTGTTAATTTTGTTAATTTTGTTATGTGTTATGCAGTACATTCAGAGATCTGGTTAAAAAGCTTTTTGTTATTGAGTAGTCGTCGTTAAAAAAACAAATTCTCCAGAAAATACAAATATCTACCGTATGTTACCCTTACGTGTTTTAAGAGGCAATTACAGCTGATTGGATGGGGGAAGCAGACAAGCGGTTCTATGTTCACGAGTAACGTTATGCAAAGTCTCCAGTCTTATTTTTAACACCCACTTTCTCTCTCTCAACAGATCGAACATCTGTCCAGAGAGCGGGAAAAGTAATTTCCATGAGTTCCGCATGCACACCTTTGAGACGACCACATCCTGCAGCTCGTGTGAAATGCTGCTGAGGTGAGCTCATAGCTAAATCTTTGTGAAATGACACAGTATACCCACTATTGAGCTTAATGTGATCGATATTGCTCATAGAGTAAGCGAGAGAGGGAAAGACAGTGGTAAATCAAGGGTGTGTGTATGGATAATCATAAATTCGCTGATGTCAGAGAGGATGAATTGGCAGATGATGCAGTAGCACCTCATTGCATTACATGAGATCCAGGGGGCGGAGTTGGATCCAGATCAAAGGGGTGGAGATGGGTAGGATCAGGTATATGTAAGGTGGATTTCGTGTTTTGCAATGAGGACCATCTCAGATGATGGGCCAATCAGAGCAGAGTATGTGGGCTTGGCCCAATCACATGTAGATAATTCCTGAATAGGTTTGAAATGGAATGTAAATAATGGTGTTAATAAAAGAAGTTAAAGATGTTAATACAAGTCTATCTATCTATCTATCTATCTATCTATCTATCTATCTATCTATCTATCTATCTATCTATCTATCTATCTATCTATCTATCTGTCTGTCTGTCTGTCTGTCTGTCTGTCTGTCTGTCTGTCTGTCTGTCTATCTGTCTACCTGTCTACCTGTCTGTCTGTCTGTCTGTCTGTCTGTCTGTCTATCTATCTATCTATCTATCTATCTATCTATCTATCTATCTATCTATCTATCTATCTATCTATCTATCTATCTATCTATCTATCTATCTATCTATCTATCTATCTATCTATCTATCTGTCTGTCTGTCTGTATGTCTATCTATGTATCTATCTATCTATCTATCTGTCTATCTGTCTATCTGTCTACCTGTCTACCTGTCTGTCTGTCTGTCTATCTAGAGGAGTCTTCTATCAAGGCTACCGCTGCTCCAAATGTGGTGCTGGCGCTCATAAGGAGTGTCTCGGCAGGGTGGATGTCTGTGTCAAAAGCAGTGCCGGTGAGCCCCCACAACAAACACTTTCTAGCAATTTCTGTGCATGCACATTATGAATCATCTATTTACAGAGCTGCGATGGAGCCTCTGGCTCATGTTTCAATGTTATGTGATGTCGTCTTACCTCGCTGCACACTAATGTTTGACCTACAGTACACTGTAGTGTAACTGACAGGGCAATAAAAGCTGTCAACATGCAGAGATTTCTAATAATCTAACCTAGGCCACATAGATAAGCGTGTGATGTCTGATGACAAACAGACAAACAGGCTTGGTTGGGTTCCTGAACTCATGATGTATGCATGTGCGTGTGTGCCTGCCAACAGTGCCACTTCTTATTGTTTTACGCATTAGTCAGGCTTCCATAGAATTTCCTTGTTCACGCTTTTAGTACAGCTGAGCTCTCTCTAAACTCCCATCAGTTCTGCTCATCCCATGTCCTATTAGCTAATTTGATTGTGAATTAAGCTAGCAATGAAAATAAAACAAAATATGCAGAGAAAATGGAAAACAAAACACAAACAAAAAACAAAACGGATTCACTTACTTATCACAGAAAGGACGATGTGAGATTCTGCTGTACCGCATTTGTCTTTTAGGGCGCTAGGCCACAGATCAGATTATTTTATGTAGAAATGTTCAACCTTTACCACAACAGATATTTACATTTTCTATATGATTGGTTGCCATTTTTATTAAATCTTTGTTTTTCAACATGCAAGCAGGGATGGTGGAATTTATTCAATTAATTGATTAATTTAGTCATTATATTAAATCCAAGAGTAACACACACAGAGGCATGTACGTACAAACACAGAGTTGAATCTTGTGGACAAAACAACAAAGAGGCCAGACTTGACAAACACACACCCTCTGCATGTAACTTTTCACACTAATTTCATTTTCAGTGTCTGAAATTTTACAGTGAAAATAGATCAAACTTTCATAGTTTATTTTTTTCACTCTTAATGTAAACAAGTTTTTATGTTTTTGTGTTTAAACAATGTGTGTGTTTGTCAAGTCTGACCTTGTTGTTGTTTTGTACACAAGATTCCACCCTATGTTTTTATATGCACGCCTGCGTCTATGCCTCTGTGTGTGTGTTACTCGCTCTTGAGGTGTTCGCTAGTGCAACAGGACAAAGTTCACAATGTACACCCTAAGTACAGGCCCAGCCTCTCCCTCGGGAGCCAATGAGAGTTGCTCCTGGTGCATAACTCGGGCAGCTGTTAAGTACCTGCAGTGTAGCAAAACAAATCATAAATGCTCACAGCACACCGTGTTCCACACACTCTAATGACAGCGTCTGTACAGTGTGTTTATCTGAATGTGTAAACTCACTCTAACCATGCCTGTCTTCAACATGCTTGCAGATTCCAGCTCTTTCGGATCACAGGTGAGGTTTTTTTTGTTTGTTTTTTTGTTATAATAATTCCTTTTTTAAGTGAATATGTGATGTACGTCTTCCCTGCAGGACCTCATTTACTCCTATTGAACACAATTTAAAATTTAATAGAAAATTCTCTTTTACAATGCACTTTAGAGTAGCCGCAGCATTTTTCATGGAATTGTTATTGAAATATTACTTTATTAAAGTTTGATGCACTAGTTATGGGGAAACTATGCAATTGTTTCTTGCCCAGAGTTCATTGCAGAATGATATATATGTTATGGAATCTTGCATTTATTTAATTGCACACCAGTTTTATTAATTGCATCGCTTGCAACACAGCACCACAGTCATCATTTTGCAATAACAAACCCAATGTAATTTATATAGCATGTAATAAGGATATTGACATGCAATTTGCCCAGAGTGCAGTTCAACACTGATGGTAAATTGTATTGAGGAAATTCTCCATTCTCCATTCTTTGTGCATAGGTTACAGGATGAACGTGTTTTGTGCAGTGGTGTGACAAACAGTGTTTACTTGTCCAAATTAGTGATGAGATTTACTTAATTATCAAGTCATTAATGCATTGCAATGTCTGTGAGTGGCAACAGAATAATTCATGTGATTTATGTACTGTCATTACAGATCGGAAAAAAACCTTGTCGTGGAGAAGATGCAGGTAAATCACAAACACTAATACAATAAGTCACATTTTGCATTCTTTAAAGAATATGTTTTTCAACCAAACATGACTAACCAGAATGTTGTTATTGTTGTCAGTGGATCACAAAAGGATACAGTACAAGATGTGGTCACTATGGACACCAACATTCTTCAAAATTCTCCTTTTGTGATTTACAAAACAAGACAATCATTCAGGTTTGGAATGACATGTTAAAGTGATATTTCACCCAAAAATTTAAATTCATAATTTACTCACTCTCATGTTGTTCCAAACTCGTATGAGTGTTGAACACAGAAGAAAATATTTTGAAGAACATTGGTTACCAAGACAGTTGACGGTGGCCATTGACTTACATTCAATACTATGGAAGACAATGGCTACCGTCAACTGTCTGGTTACCAATATTCTTCAAAATATCTTCTTTTGGGTTGACAACACTTAAGAAATGATGACAACACTTTCATTTTTTGGATGAGCTATCCCCTTAAATGTTAATGCATATAATGATTGAATTTTAGGTGAACATTGACATTTGTAAGTTCCTCATTGCTATGGCTTTGGGGTTTCATACTGTAAGCGATCATGCTTACAAAACATGCATAGTCTTGTACATTAATACTTACTTCTTCAATCTGAGCCAGATTGCGTATTCTTAGTAGTCACTGAGCCGTAGTGTTGACGTTTGTTGTAAAGGCAAGCCCATACACGTAACTAGAGTTTAGTGTCAGATGTAAATCAGATATAAGTGGGAAACACAATGTGTAAAGACATTGAACCACTGTTGCTCCATTTGCTAGCATAGATAGACCCAATACTTAACCCATATCTCCCAGTAAATGTTCACTCAGTTTAATTGTATTATGTAGGTGTCTTAAGCTGTGGAGAGTTTCTTCAGTTCAGAAGTGTGAGCTTACCTGACCCTCAGTCTAAACTATGTTTTCATAGGTAGTTTAGGCCTGCACAGAATAGAATTTATGCCATATAAATTAAGGAATCTTTTCTTTTATTCATCTGATTGGTTTGAGTACCTCCTCAGTCTTTCATGAACTAATAACCGCTCCCAAATACATCATGGTCTGGTGTCAACTGATGCGTGACAATGGGTGTTTTAACGTTTTTACAGAAACACCTTTTGATCGAAATATGACCCCAAGTTAGCCTTTTAACCAGGGTGGAAATTATGTTTTTTTTTTTTAAATGTACATTACTTTTACATTTCATTTTAAAATACCTAATTTAAATTAAGGTAGGTAGGTCGTGCACGACGAGACACTGCAAAAGATGCAATCATAGCGGTCAAACCCATCCATCTAGCACACATACAGTACAGTAAAAATGGAGAGAATTGCAATGGGAAAACGCGTTCTGTTTGACAGAATAGCCAAGTCTTTGCAACATCTTTCATTCACGTCTTTCAAAATAAAAATCTTGCATCAGAAAAACATTTTTAAATACGTTTTTGTTGACTATACACGCGACCCACTCAATGTACCAGTTGGGAATCACTGAGATAGACGACTTAAACCACCTCAACTAGATGTTCAATCTGTTCAGCAGCAGTCGTTCTACCCATTAGTCTGTCATAAAGAGGGCCACATTATCTTTAATTATGTTTTCACAGCGCCATTGATAGTTTGATCGATACCCAAGAGGTGATAAATGTCCACCTGGGATACAGTTTCAGATGTCAGGGGAGTGACTGAAGGTCTGCATGCTGATGGAGCGACGCACCTCCCTCACCCTTATTTTTAATAGCTTCATGAATTTTTAAAATAAACGGGGGAATCAAGCTAAATTGTCGACAAAAGTCGTTGTTCCTCACCCCCACAATCCCGATACACCCTCTGCTGAGTTCATTATATCTCTTTAGAGTCACCCTGTCTGCGTGGAGCCGTGAGACGCCTCCTGATCCCAGACAATATTGGGGTCTCTCCGTTTGAATTAAAGTACCTGCCTGTTCAGCGCTGCTTGATTTATCTTCATCAGAAACAGCCTTTCTAAAAAACAATGAATTTGAATTTGTTGTTTCATGTGCAGTCATATCTTTGTGCATAAATGATATTTCAAAATAGTGCTGGTTTTTGAGAAGAGGTGTGTTGTTACTAACTAAGTGAGCTCTTTCACACTGTAAACACTGCAGTAAACTTGTTTCTTTTGGCACATTCAGGCGACCTCTTGTGAGCTGTTTTGATGCAAAAATGCATTTTAGTGTTTATTGGCGCTGACTCTTTGCCCTTGTGCACAAAGGTTCTTAGCTTAGCATGCCAGCAAGACGCTTCCCTGCAGAGAAGCACAAGCTCACGCTGTTCTTTAAAGCGTCTTCAAAGACAGCCCGCCGCGCTTGGAGGCTCAGGGTCTTGGGTGATCCGCTGGGCTGGAAGGCTTCAGCCACAGCTGGTTGCATTAAGAGAGTCTACACTCGCCTCTCATCATCAGAACGGCAGAATATATAGAGCTGCAGCAACCAGCTGAGACCATCACTATTGACCCTTCAGCAAACCAGCCCTGTGAACACAAACACACTCATTCATAGCTCACTGGAGCGTCTGAACGGCTGTCCGATCGGCACAGTTCTCCCCGCAGCACGAAACCTGTGCGTGCAATTACTTGAACGAATAAAAATGTGATTTAATAGTAATTAGGGTAATAGCCAGACTGCACAGCTGATGTTTGTGGTCAGCTTGTCTTTGTACACACTCTGGGGGGGAATTTGCTAAAGTCTGTGACACAACAAGCAGACGACAAAGAACAAGAACAAGCGGCGATGTGTTGTCACCTCGCGGCCAAAAAGCTGTACTTGAACCCACAGCAAAGACTGCAGCTGACTGCCAACTAGCACATGTGTTAGGCACCTACTTGTGCACGTATAACTGTCTATGTCGGCAGGTATCAATCGTCTATTTTTGTCATTCAAAAAGAGAAACCGACTGCATGTATACAAACCGTAAACAAAGCAGCTTGCTTACCAATTTGAATATCAATAATGCTGATTGCTTTCTTCATTCGAGGCGGCTTATGTTGTTATGAAAATATTTGCATTTTGGAATGCTAATGTAAGATGGCGTAAAATTAGAACAGCATTCTGACTGTGTCGTCTTTGCTCGTTTTCATCACTTCGCTGTTATTGGACTCGTTCAGCCAATCAGAGCGATCGCTTTCACTAAAGTCACAGATGGTGATTCAACATGCTGAATGCCTGACAACAGCCGACATGTGGACCGCAAAACCTAAAACCTAGCCTAACAGGCGCTCACTGATGGCCTGACGATGGCCGATGGTGTTTCACGGCCATTAGAATAAATTGCATCTGCTGATAGCACTGTTTATTAACATTTTTGCTTTGGTATTCAATTCATAAAAAAATGGCAGAAAAAAGCCATTTAAAAAAAAGCCTGTTTGTGGAGAGACATTTTATTAACATTTTGAATTAGCTTTTATTTTAAGTGCTTTTGTCTTTTTTATAATTAAGTTGGCTTGAGAAAGCCAACTTACTGAAATTGTATTTAAACTTATTTTAGATTTTCTGACTCTAACTCCTCCTAGAGTTTTAACTCTACAAACTCGGGTCAGACCTTCAGACTGTTTTGACTTTGTTGGCTATCTTTTTAGACTGATTCGACTTTCAGATTTCTTAAAAATTAATATTAAAAACCATAAAAATCCCATTGACTTTCATTGCAGCATGGTCAAATTAAGCCAAGGCTACGGTGGCCCAGTGGTGAACAACACAACAACTCAAATCTAAACTCCCTGAAGCCCTAGACTCAATTAAACTACCATTCTATGTGTACTAATTATCTATCTATCTATCTATCTATCTATCTATCTATCTATCTATCTATCTATCTATCTATCTATCTATCTATCTATCTATCTATCTATCTATCTATCTATCTATCTATCTATCTATCTTTCTTTCTAACTAGTTTTTATTTCTTTATATGAAGAGTTCAGATGCAAAAGCCTCTAAATGCCATTTGAAATTTTCTTCTTTAATGATGATTTTTATCAAACTTGTATATTTAAGTTCAGTAATTTCACTTAAATAACAATTAATAGGTAATTATCATTGCCATTTAAGTGAAATTACTGAACTTAAATATAAAAGCTTGATAAAAATGATCATTATAGAAGAAAATTTCAAATGGCATTTAGAGGCTTTTGCATCTGAACTCTTCATATCTTTCTATCTAACTAATCTTTCTTTCTTTCTAACTAATCTGTTTTTTCTTTCTAACTAATCTATCTTTCTAACAAATCGTTCTTTCTAACTAATCTTTCTTTCTAACTAATCTTTCTTTCATTAAAACTAATCTTTCTATCTATCTATTATTTAATTATCTTTCTACCTAATCTTTCTTTCTAACTAATCCATCTATCAAACTTCTTTAAACTTCTTCAAACTCTCTGATCCGGCTTTCTCAAGCCAACTTAAAGTTTGTCTCATCTAACTTTTTTTCTAGTTTTTTATTCATATTCTGCTTTAATTTATACTTATTTCAGTTTTACTTTAGTAATATTAATACTTAAATGTTTTTTATTTCATTTTTATTTTGTATATGACACACTAAAGTGATCTAGGAATTTCACAAACATGACCAGCTACGGTTTTAAATGCAGGATGCTGCTAGACGGTCTGCATGAATGCTCTGCCTGCATGACGACACGAACGCTCGAGACAAAACATGAGCCTACTGGCATTTTTATGATGGATTGACTTGATTTTTCTCTCACCTGTTGTGATTTACGATCACCGCGTCATGTACATAAACCTGTTCTTTATGTGCCGGAATGTCAGAGCATGCAGTAATGACACTGTCAAAGTTCAGCATGCTCGTTCGCAATATAGATGAACACACAAATGCGTTATTTTAACCATTTTTCTGTTTGTTTTTTTTACCCCTAGATCTACCTAAGATGCAGGTCATCCGTAATTATTATTGTGTTCCGAGCCCCCCGTACGGCCCACCGCTTAAAATCAACGTTGGTGACGTTGTTGAAGTGATGGAGGCGAACATCCGCAGCTCTTGGTGGAAGGTGAGACAGTTTTACTCGCTCATCATAAACTTTTTAAGTCATGCAGCCCTGCAGGAACGACGTTCAGCTGCTAATTGATTGCCTCTTGTGTTTGTGACAAAGGCCGAGCGACTGTGTTGTTATGCTTTGCTAAGCGTGACTGACTGTGAAATGCTAACTAATCCAACCCTTTTTTCAACACAAGAAAGCTGTTGTGGGTTAGGTTTCATAGCCGTACCAAAACAGCACAACGCCCATAGAGCAGACACGCGCTCGACGACAGGTTTAATTTGTCACGTTTTAATTGTATAGGAGGTGTTTCTGCACATGCAGTTCTCTGGCATGAGCCACACAATAGAAATTCACACAAATAGATTTAGATTAATGATTAACTCTTTCTTGGAGTGCAATGCTAATCACTTTGCTATGAACCTTTTCCCCTATTCTGCTTTTTAAAGTTTTACAAGAAATATGCACTTAGCTTATAGTTTATGGCAGTTCTTTGGCTATAACTTTTCCCCTTAATATTTTCAGTTTTTTGTAATATTTTTATTTTTTTTTGTAAGTTTTTTGTTAAGTTTTTTTTTAATATTTTTTGGTATAGTAAAAAAAAATTAAAGTAAGTCAATAAATGTCGCACCTAATGTCACTCATTGATGACATAATGCTGCGTAGACCAAAAAGTGTGACACGCTACTGCATCATGGACTTTAAGGGCACATGGGCCATTTGGGATGGGGTCCAAGTCTCCTGCTGATTTTTCTCATTAGAAACTGTCCTATTAAAGTCTCCGGTCACCGTGATTTTGCCAAGTAAGACGTGTTCCTGGATCAATATATTTTGTTGACCCTGGAAGTCCTAACCCTGTCTTTATCCTAACCCTACCCATAACTTATCCCTAAAATCAGATTGAAATGATCTGTCTTAAGGAGGCACACCTGAGAAAAAGTTGATACTTCAAAATTTGAAGCAATTGAGTTATTATGTTTCTTAAGAAAGAGCAACTTTTGAGCCTTAAAATGTTCTTCTGGGATGGGCAACAAAAGAACATGCACTCTTCTTTCTCTGGTTATTCATGTGCCAAGGCAATGAGGAAACCAGCCAATGATTGTCTAGAGAGCCAGAGAATTGGCAGAGCCTGGCACACACTCGAATGCCCCTACATCCCTCTCCGTCAGACAGGTCCAGCTGTCCAGGACGCTTCTCCACAGCTCAGTTTTAACATGTTAATCTCGTTCTGCCTCATTCTAAGACCGCCATCCGCTGCAGGCTCCGAACGCCCAGCTGTCCCGTGCACCCGGAAGTTGTTTGACTTATTCAATTTGAGCTCATGCAAAATTACACCGCCCGTGTCACCTGAGACCTCGTAATATCCCGCATCCCGCGGCAGCTCCGGACGGAGCAAAGGGCGATCAGAGCCCTCGTAGCTGTGGTAACCCGGAGACAATTATTGCCCGCTCTGGTGCCTAGACAAACGCAATCATTCACTGTAATTCCATTTGGGCCTTTGGTTGCCATCTGTTTGATCTAACAGGGTTATGAGTTTAATCATTATTAGGCCCTTATCTGAGCAACAACCAATAGTGGGGCGGCATCACGAGAGTGCTGATAAAATGTCAATGCGCTAAATGCATTGGGGAGGGGAGGGGGTGCGCTTAAGGATCCACTTACAAATCAAATTTGTTCAAGGAAGAGGTAGATGAGACAGAAATGCACTCTCTACATCTCCCTGGAAGACTGTCTGAGGAGGAGGAGGAGGAGGAGGAAGGGAAAGATCCGAGCGTTACCGGCAGGAGAACCATCAGTTGTTGTTACATCAGCGCCGGCTGTATCGGTTGATCGTTTTATTTGAGGTCATTCTTGAAGTGTCTGTGTATAAATGATTTGTCAATTAGAACAAACGTAACTAAACTAAAACTTAAACCATACAAAAATAAAATCATTTTAATTTAAAGTTAAGATACTAAATAAATAAAAAGATCATTACTCCAGTCTTCAGTGTCACATGATCCGCTAGAAATCATTCTAATATGTGGATTTGCTGCTCAAGAGACATTTCTTATTATTATCAATCTTGAAAATATTATTTTTTTTAAGACGAAATTGTGATTCTTTTCTCAGGATTCTTTGACTATTTTTCAATTAACAGTATTTATTAAATTTAGCAAAGCAATCTTTTGTAACATTGTAAATGTCTTCACTGTAATCACTTTTGATCAATTTAATGCATCTTTGTATTAAAGGAGTAGTTCACTTTTGAAAAAACTTTTGCTGATAATTTACTCACCCCCATGTCATCCAAGATATCCATGTCATTCTTTCTTCAGTCGAAAAGAAATTAAGGTTTTTGATGAAAACATTCCAGGATTTTTCTCCACATAACATAATGGACTTCAATGGGAACCAAACTGTTCAAAGGGCCAAGCTCTGTTCTGTGATGCGCATTCGTGACTCTCCAGTTCGAACTCGTTTATCAAAATGAACGAATCTTTTTTTCGTATCATTTGGTGAACGATGAACAAAAAATGAACGAATCTTTTCCAGTCAACTCGTTCATTTTGTTAGTTGAATTTCGCTTGATAAGACCCTTATTCATCGTCTGAAATCGTTTAAAGCCCTTTGAACAGTTTGCAGTTTGCACTGAAACTGTCTTTTGGACCTTGAACCATTTGGTTCTCATTGAAGTCCATTATATGGAGAAAAATGCTGGAATGTTTTCATCAAAAACCTTAATTTCTTTTCGACTGAAGAAAGAAAGACATGGATATTTTGGATAACATGGGGGTGAGTAAATTATCAGCAAAAGTTTTTTTTTTTTTTTAAAGTGAACTACTAAAAAAAAAATCTTACCACAAATGTTTGAATGGTATCATTGTTTCTACAAAAAGGTAAAGGAGTGAAAGCAGTTTAACACTGCTGGATGTATTACACTGTTACACTCATTCTCCTGGTACTCTTCCTGTATTCTCCCAAGACTTTTTCAGCTCTGATGAACTCTGCTGTAAATTTGTAGCGTGTCGTGACTTGTGTTAAGTACTAATTGTTACTGAATTATTGAGGAGGAGTTGCCCAGCTGAACATAATGTAATTATCTTGCCATGGTTTCAGGGTAAAGTCCTGGCAACTAAGGATGTTGGCTTCTTTCCAAGCGACGCAGTGAAGCCTTGCCCATGTGTGAGTACAAATACCGGATTATATTATAATGCTAAAAACATTCTTTATTCTCTGCCAAACAAAAACAAATGTGATCAAGGCAAGGTAGGCTTGTCCTTGTGTGCATGTTGTGTTCGAAGGGCTTAGGTATGCATGCACCTCTTCCGAATTGTTTTTGAATGACAGGTGCATTGTTGGTGATTGTCTGTAATGCATGTGAATAGCAGACATGTGGACAGAATGCGATAACACTGTTATCAGCTAAATGTTTTACAGTCATAATTATGCACAAGTCGTATTAAATCATGTTAAGAAATATATGTCAGGTTATCTTTATGAGTGCATTTATGAAAGCAATTGTGGTTGTAAAAAGATACAGTAAGTGGTGCAGGTTTTAGTGCTAATGTGAGCTGTATTGTCCCAGACTTGAGCTGCAAGTTAAAAATACTGTATGAAAATCAGGTTGTGTGGAATTTCAAGAACAAAAGCACACGTGTGCTCCACTTTTTTCTTTCTCACCTCCTTTTTTTTTTTTTTATCTCTTTATCGTTTTTAGGTACCCAAACCTATTGACTACTCTTCCCAGCCTTGGTATGATCTTTTTTCTTACTACCAGTAATTTTGTACCAGAATATAACCATTTAATTTTTTAACTTTTATTTATCATTATGTTTTAAAATTTTCTGACATCTCATTATTATATAAATAATTTAGTACTTTTTATTAATTATTATAATTAGAATATTTTACAAACTACATTACAAATACTGCGAATAAAAAAATATCCATATTATATATTGCCATAAATTTTACTATAAAATAACATTTTTGCATAATGACATTTTATAGTACCATAATTTTGTTTTCACATTTAATTTCCTGTAATTTTCGTAATTCTATTCCCCCTCTAACTTTTCATTTACTGAAAAAGAGTAAATACAATTGTTTATTGATGTGACTTATTTTCCTCAATATTACCTTGTTAACTTTTTGCTAACCCTAACCCTCAACTCTGACCTCTGACCTTTGGTTTAGGTTTGCAGGCTCAATTGAGAGGGTGCAGGCTGAGGCTGCGCTGCTCAACCGGAGGAGCAGCACGTACCTGGTCCGTCACAGAAGCCGAGAGTTTCACGAGTACGCCATCAGCATCAAGTGAGTTACAACAGCACACTTAGTTATTTTACTGTAAAAAAGTATCTCAAAAACAAAACAAAAGTTTCATAACTGCAATATTCCACCTATTACGGTATGGAAGCTTGTGTTTTAAAATAAGTTTTTATCTCACAATTCTGACTTTTTTTTCTTCACAATTGGAAGTTTACTTTTCAGAATTTGCAAGGAAATAAAATCAGAATTACAAGATATAAAGTGTATCTGGAAATTCTGACTTTATTTCTCAGAATTGCGAGTTTATATCCGGCAATTCTGACTGTATAACACACGATTGCGACTTCATATCATGCAATTGTGGGCGAAATTTGAATTGTGTGATAAAGTCGCAATTACCTTTTTTATTTTTGATTCAGTGGCCGAAACAAGCTCCCATACAACAGAGTCCGGGAAAAAATATTTATATTAGTTAGTTCAACGTGGCCACGAACCACGATTGACTAAAACGAGGGAACAAATTAATAAATCATGGGAACGAATTCTTAATTCGTGGCCATGGTTTAACAAAACTGAGTGAACTAATTACTTCAATATGGCCACGATTTACTAAAACGAGCGAAACCAATTAATAGATTGTGGAAACAAATTCTTAATTCATGGCCACATTTGTTTTTTGTTTTTTGTCTGCATGTCATATGCGGGGCTCCGTAACCTACAACAATATATAAAACATTTTTTTTTTTTAAATACATTTTTTTTTTCACACACTCCAACGATGTGTGTGTTTTAGTGCAAGGCCGAAAGACATAAACTGCCCCATTTTATCAGTGTTTCTTGTTTGCAGACAGTCCTGTGCACTTTCGCTCTAAAAAAAAAAGTGAGCTCGTAACTTTAAATCCAAGGACTAATGGAGACGCCCCACCCCTCGCTATCGACCCCTTCTCCCTGCATGAAAAGCTCTTTGCCCCATGCATTACTATGGCAGCTTCCCATAGGGGATAGGCAGCATCGATCGCAATGATCACCAGAAAATTACTCTCATCATTTATTCATGGCCCACAGGTATAACAACGACGTGAAACACATCAAGATCTTAACAAAGGAGGGACTCTTCTACATTGCAGAAAACAGGAAGTTCAGAAGCATTTTGGTACGTGCTAATGTTTTGTACTGGTTTTCAGCGAAGAGTATTATTAAAGCGTCTTTATCATATAGAGTGAAAAGTAAATGTTATGCTCATATGTTTTTAAGGTCAGTGGAATCAGTGCAATAAAGATAAATGTTTGCGTTATACAACCTTATTACATTTGAAATCTCTTTGTATCATTTATACAATCCCTTTTGTTTTGTCATCTGTTTGCCTTCTAAAGGGCATTAGGAAATCATGCTGCTTAATGTCTCTATTCTGTAGAAAAATCAAATGTCTTTTGTCAGCTTTTTTTTTTTGAAAGCGCTTTTAGATTCGATCTCGCAAATGCCAGTTAAATAACATTATTGGATTGTGAATGCTGGAGTCATATTGAATCCGTTCATATATTCATTTTTTTTATTTTCCCTTTTAATGGCTGTGGATATTTCCCCTTTTATGTGAACTGACATCACGTTGAGCGTATGTGTGTGTTTAATGCAGGAGCTGATCGAGTATTACAAACATCACTCTCTGCGGGAAGGATTCAGGACACTTGATACCCAACTGCAGTTCGCCTACCGAGAGCCGGAGAACGGAGCCAACAGTACGTCCTGTGCACAAACACGCTAGTTCTACGTTCACAAACACAACTCACAAATAGCAAAATGTACGCTTGTTCTATTTCACACAAAAGCCTCACTTCATCTTAGTTTGAGTATAAACAATGATTCTTTCTTTAATAGTACAAAACATGTGACATTTTTGTGATGGCCAGAAGCTATGGTCACCAGGGTGGCTGCTATGGCAGCAGTGTTTGAGACCAAATCTTCTCACGTGTTCCCAGATGTCGATGTTTAAGGATACATTTCTCTTAATGTTTGGGAATTCCTAATCGTTTGACAGCCCTAATATATATATATATATATATATATATATTAGGGCTGTGCAAAAGTTAATTGCGATTAATCGCATCCAAAATAAAAGTCTGTGTTTACATAATATATTTGTGTGTTCTGTATATAATTATTTTGTATATATAAATACACACACATGCATGTATATATTTAAGAAAATATGTTATTAATATATAAAATATTTATATTTATATAATATAGATTATGTATTTATAAATATATACAGAATTTAAGCGCAAATAATTCTTAAATATATACATGCATGTCTGTGTATTTATATATACAAAATAATTATATACAGCACACACAAATATATTATGTAAACACAGACTTTTATTTTGGATGCGATTAATCACAATTAACTTTTGCACAGCCCTAATATATATATATATATATATATATATATATATATTTTATTTTAGGGCAGCTATATATATACGTATAGCACATACGATATGTGCATGTTCATGCAGGACTACATTTTCAGTTAAAAACTAGATTTGCATATTTTCCGCATTCACGTCAGCATTTGCTTGTTTCTGGCCAAAGAAGTTTTAGAGATCTTCTGTCTGTTCATGGCTTTGTGGTCGCGAAAGCTCCTAAGACATCTGTGTTGTTTTCCAGCTGTGGGAGAAGAGCGAGTTAAAAATGTCAAACAGGGGCTGTTACTGAGCTGTGCTTACAGCCTGATCTGAGAGTTTATGGCGCATTGCAATCAACACTTAGATGAGATTTTATTGTAGCTCCATATGTCACAGTGAGGGTTTGCCGCAATTGGGAAATGTTGGCAGATTGAGAAGCTGGGGGGACGTCACTCAAACGCTTCACTGCTTTAACAAAGAAGGACGAAAGCGTTACGAAAGCGACTCTGACCGAAGAATGGATCTCCCAGCATGCATTGCTGCTGTTTTTTCTCTTCTCATCCCCAAGCTCTATTCCCATGCAGCACAGCTTCTTTTTTTGTTTTTTTTTTTTCATCTCAGCGTCTGCTTATGTGCCAATACATGCAAATCATATGCGATTGTTTTTTTAGACGGCTGCCAGAGGCGCACAAGTCTTTCATGTAAACAGGATGTAAAGAGCAACAGGGGCATCTACTCTAAGTGGTAACTTGACCCTGTGTAGGAGCATACAGCAAGAGAGTTTTAACCGGAGAAAATCAGCATTGCAGAACGGAAATAGTTGTACAAGGTTACCTCTATTGTTCATGTTACTGTAGACACCAAAATATTCGTGACTTTAATTCACAGGTGAAGATGGAACAAATTGCTTGATAGTTGCCCTTTCCATCCTCATTTTTATTTATATCCAGAAAGCTCTGGAGATGCTAGGTTGCGTTTCTACTTATATTCCCTCGAATGTTAAGCAAGCCATACGGGTTGGACGGCAAATCCATAACCCTGAATATTCACATTATGGGTAACAACGTGCTGAGGGTTTTAGCCTTGAAGACTTTGCAGAATAGTGGGCGAATGGCCCGTCTTTTCTGGAGTGACATGGGTGGAATCTCAAGTGCCCGTCAGCAGCTCGGACATCACAGGTTGGATAGTGGTCTGAGACAAGGCCTTTTGGAGACACAGCATGTTCTCCTGCATATATTCATGAGCTTGGTTAGCCTCAGCTTGTGTTGTCTCTTCAAAACTCTCAACAGATGTTAAAGAAAGACATTAAATGCTTCTGAACCCAGTCAGTGTTGAACTGCTTGCCAAATAATGAACAGAGTGAGAAAATCTATCTATCTATCTATCTATCTATCTATCTGTCTATCTATCTATCTATCTATCTATCTATCTATCTATCTATCTATCTATCTATCTATCTATCTATCTATCTATCTATCTATCTATCTATCTATCTATCTATCTATCTATCTATCTATCTATCTATCTATCTATCTATCTATCTATCTATCTATCTCGGGTCAGACCTTCAGACTGTTTTGACTAGTGTGCTATCTTTTTAGACTGATTCGACTTTCAGATTTCTTAAAAATTAATATTAAAAACAAAAAAATCCCATTGACTTTCATTGCAGCATGGTCAAATTAGCCAAGGCTACGGTGGCCCAGTGGTGAACAACACAAAAACTCAAATCTAA